>OX637359.1:6275564-6514461 GCA_951799405.1 Agapetus fuscipes | reverse complement strand
ACACCGGAGCAGGCACCATTCAAGATATTTCTGAATATCCTGGAGTTTAAGAAACTTGTTACTTGGTATACTTTGATAATATCAAGAAAGTATCTATCACTGAGAAAAATATCCTATTGTGAGAATAGGAAAAGTGTGACAATTGGATAACGAGCTATTCCTACAATAGACGAAATCCAATTGAGATCCAATTGAGAAAGTCTATTGTGACAATTGGAATTTTTGGTCTATTGTAAGAATAGGAAACGTGTGACAATTGGATAAATCTATTCTGACAATTGGATAAATCTATTCTGAGAATAGAGTGAAACCTATTCTTAGTATTGACGTGGTAGATTATAGGAATAAACCCGGTCTATTCTCACAATAGACTCCAATTGGCCATACCTATTCTCCTAATAGGCTCGTCCTATTCCCCTAATAGCCTTCCTTCTCTTCTTCTAATATATATTTCCTTTTCCGCCTACGGCCGTTCGGGTGCCCTCCAGCTAGTTGCCCCAATAGACCTATATACCCTACCCCTTCCAGGGGTATTTAGGGCCTGGACAACCACTTCCCCAAATCCTACACGTACCTTAAGAAGCACATAGCAGCACGCACTATGTGCCACTGAAGATACGTGGAGGATATGGGGTCATGGTTGTCCTGGCCCATACATGAGTATAATAGCGGTCCACTGGAAGCATCTAGCTGGAGAAAAAAAGACAACAAAAATACAGAGTTATGTAGTTATCGCACGACGTGCATTTTATTGATCAGAAAAGCCACATAATTAGACAAACAATACATAATGATCAGCATTAAAAATAGAAACAGCACACAGGAGTCCAGGGCAGTGGTGTCGGATGTGAGTCGTCCAGGGTATCGGCGTCGGAAGTGGGTTGTCAGAAGTTTCCATATTCTCTGAGGACAGAAAAGAAAAAAAACGTTAAAATAATGCGTCCATATGCGGCTATAAGTCCACCACAATTTCAATCAGATGCGATAATAGGGCAAGCTTCACGTGGTATTATTAAAATGCAACGATGCTTGTTCAATCAACATCCATTTAGGTCCCAAATGACAAAAAAAATAGCGTATGAATATTATATTATACTTATATTCACTCTCTTATATTTGCGACGTAATAGTTGAAAAAGCGTTACTACAAGACAATGAGACAAGACAAAGTAGCAATGCATGCAGGCAGATAACAACAAATAAAATAACTTACCTCATGCAGGCTCAAGATGTTTCAAGAAGTTAAAAACTCCGATCACCAAGTCACTACTCGACATTTTGTAATTATATTTTTATCATACTTTTGCACCGGTCGTGCTACGCGGGTGAAAGACAGAAGCGGAATGACGTAATATGCCGCAACGCGCTGCCACCACTAGGGATGGGCAAAATATATCGAGATATTCAAAAGTGCCGATATTTTTTTTAAAAATATCGATATTTTCTCGATATTTCGTTTTTTTTCAAGTATTCAAATCGTACCAAAAACGATATTTCTTTGCAAATGTGATTTTGCTCCCCTGTTTGTCAGATAAAAGATTTTGAAAATGCTCCTGTTTCTACGCCCCCGTCAACAAGATTTTGTAGACATTTTTTTTGAAATTTTGAGACGTTACGAGACGACATAGGGGGTGTGTAAGGAAAGCAACTGGTTGGAGTAATAGGAAGAATAGCAAAGAACAAGCGATTGGATCTGAGAATGGCGGTACACAATGCCAGATTGATACCGATTTTGATGTACGGACAGTGAATGATAGCGAAGAAGTAAAGTATGTACGGTGGAAATGAAGCATTTGAAAAGCATGACAGGAAAAACTCTGAAGGATAGAGCTAGGAATAAATGGGTAAAGAAATAATGTAGTTTGAAAGAGGATGTGAAAGTTAAGGTACAAAAGAATGTGATGAGATGGTTTGGGCATGTGGAAAGAATGAAATAGACTGACAAAGAAAGTATACGAAGGTAGTGTGAAAGAAAAAGAGATAAGAGACGACCGAGAAAAATATGGAGTGATCAGATTGAAGAGATTGTGAAAGAATGGGATGTACAAATCGAGCGTAAAAGAAGAAAATGCATGAAAAAGGTGATAGATATGAAATGAAGAAATGGAGGCCGCTCTGAAGAGACTCTGGGCACCCCTAGCGGAATGGCGACAGAGTTAGTTACCCGCCAGCGACCGATATTTTTTTAGTATCGTGTTATCGTAATATCGATATTTTTTTCATTTGCCCATCCCTAGCTGACACTCCATCTGCTATCATGCGCAAGCGGCAGATCCCCCCACTCCAAGTCATCTACGCTATTCCACCAATCAGGATGGCTGTGACGCCAGAAACGTGAATTGTCTCCGTAGTACGACTTTTTTCATAATACTCTACGATTGAGTATTCCAGCAAAATGTATGTGAACTTGAAAAGCACCTCTAGCAAAAAAGTTTGAACAATTTCAATAGACTTGGAAACAATTCTAGCAATTGGATAATATCCAATTGGCTGGGGTGAAATGACCAAGAACCGATTGTCGCAATAGACTATCCTATTCTCACAATTGGAAATCCCTCCAATAGGATTTTGGCGGTTCCTACAATCAACCGCATTTCATTCTCAGAATAGACCGACAATTATCACAATAGGATTTTTTTCAATAGGATTATCCAATTGAAAAATTTCTCTCAGTGTGCACCCATACTGTAAAAAATGGTTCACTTTGCCAATGTCACCCCTGATTCAGGAAAGGTCGGCAAGAGTTGCAGGGCTTATGTTCATTTGAGATTGGGTTTTTTATATTGTAGGTCCACATGCGGCATGTGTAAGCGCGAAGTTTTGCATGTCTGCTTGTAAGAATGCATTTAATATGATTTTTTTTTTATTGTTATTTAATTAAACAACACCTTTTTAAACTTTAAACCACTGTTTTATTTCCACAAATAAAGGGTGTTTTTTTTAGAGGTATAGAACTTTGAAATGGAATAAAACAAGGATGAATTTTTAAAATTGACATGAAATTGACTTTATTCGAAAGATAATCTTTTGGCATTATAATTTAAATATGATTTCTGGCATATGACCGCCACGGCTGGCTCGGACGTAATCTAATCTAGAGGTCCAATTTTCAATAACATTTTCCAACATTTGTGGCCGTATATCGGCAATAACGCGGTGAATATTGTCCTCCAAGTGGTCAATCGTTTCGGGTTTATCGGCGTAGACTAGCGAATTTACATATCCCCACAGAAAATAATCTAGCGGTGTTAAATCACACGATCTTGGAGGCCAATTCACGGGTCCGGAACGTGAAATTATGCTATTACCAAACGTTTCCTTCAGTAAATCAATTGTGGAACGAGCTGTGTGACATATTGCGCCGTCTTGTTGAAACCACAGCTCCTGCACATCATGGTTGTTCAATTGAGGAACGAAAAAGTCAGTAATCATGGCTCTATAGCGGTCACCATTGACTGTAACGTTCTGGCCAGCATCTTTTTTAAAAAAGTGCGGACCAATGATTCCACCAGCCCATAAAGCACACCAAACAGTCAGTTTTTCTGGATGTAACGGTGTCTCAACATACACTTGAGGATTATCTTCACTCCAAATACGGCAGTTTTTTTTATTGACGTATCCATTCGACCCAAAGTGAGCTTCATCGCTAAACATAATTCTCTTATGAAAATCGGGATCAACGGCAATCTTGTTTTGGACCCATTCACCGAATCTACGCCTTGCTAGGTGATCGTGTGGCTTCAATTGTTGCACGAGTTGTCTATTCATGTTAAAATGCCAAACTAAACTAAACACAAATCACTTAACAGCCGACAAAATGGCCGCCAGTTAAAACAGTGTTGCCAACTTAAAGTTCTATACCTCTAAAAAAAACACCCTATATATAATATATTTAAAAATTACTAATTCTTAAATATTTCAAATATTACAAACGTTTTCGACCAATATAGTCATCTTCAGGTAGTCACTTAATATGAATCTCAAATTATACATATCTTTGCAGCTTAGATTTAGATTTAGAGTTCTTTCGCAAGCGCTATCAATCTCGGTCTTGTGTGGATATCCAAAGTGGAATTTAGCAGAGGAGAGCTTTTCATAGGAGCCAATATAATATTGTTCCTAAATGATTATTTTCATGAGTTGTCGATCTCTGCAAATTTTCCCTCGTTGTGCGCATGCCCCACAATCAACTCTTCCTTTGTAGGTAGCTGGCAGAGCCTTACACTGCCGTGCCACACAAAGAGTAAAGCTCTGTGAATAACATCGAGCTAACACGCAATAATAATATAAACAGTACTCGAACAAGCGTGCTTTTAATGCTGTGCGCAGTGCATGTTCTTCGCTTGTTTTCCTGTAATAAATTTCTTCAGGGAACAGTGAAAAGAAAAACATTGGTTTTCTCCAGTGACAGCTGCTTGCAACTCTCCAATTTGTTTTTTTACGTTTAATCTTAAATTGTGTAATGTCAGCGGCCAACTGACACAACAAAAATGTGAAACATAACACAGGAAACATAATCAAATAATAAATCGTTCCAGATATTTCACCTGTTCCGGGAATCGATACAAAAACTGTTCCCCATTTTTGGACTCTACCAGTCAATTCCATTATTGTACAACCATCAGAAAGTTAATGTTTCTGTACTTTTGTAAAGGGATTGTTTCGGTGATTTTTTTTTCTGAGTGATCGTCACTCGTCGAGTGATTGAGTGACGCGTTTTGAGTGATTGAGTGACAACAAAGTAAACCATGGTGATAACGGGGGTCGAGAATTCCACTAATGGTGAGGGCTGGTGAATTTTTTATAACCCGAAAGGCCTCAGCAAAAAACCACTAATTACAATTTGAATTTATTATGACTAAGTACTAACCAATACCCAACCATATCTTGATGGGTCCGTAGTATAGTGGTTAACGCTATGGACTGGTAATCAGAAGGTCGTGAGTTCGATTCCCAGCAGAGCACAAAAAAATATTTATATTTTCAAATTTGCCCTAAGTACGCTGGGTTGAAAAAAAAATTCCTTCACTAAAAATTGATCAACATAGGTCCATCTGGTCTTACAGCAACGGGGTCTTGCTTGAGAAGTAGTACTTTCTATAGCGGCGACCAAGCTCGTAAAGGGCTCTTGAGGAGGAAACAAACAGCGCTTACCAAATAAATCATCCTAATTTTTTTGTTAGTTTTTTTGTATTTTTATTTTATAAATACACATGCAGTACCTACCATGGGCGTACCCAGGATCAAATCTATAGGGGGGGGGGGGCTAGGCACGTAATTTTGAAAAGTTACCTCCCTAGAATTTCACGTAATTTTGAAAAGTTACCTCCCTAAATTTTATTTTTCGCGCCTCTCTTTTACGTTTTATTTATTAATATTCATACTAATACTAGTATAGACACATTTTTGGCGCCTCCCCTAGCCATAGCTCGCGCTCTAGGGGGGGGCAAGCCATGATCGAATAATGAGGATTTTAGTAAGTAATTGCAATACAATTTACTAACAAAGAATTAATTAATAGATTAATTTTTCTCTTCTAGGGGGGGGGGGGCGCTGCCCTGGCCCTTCCTGGTTACACCCATGGTACCTATCTATGTGTAAGCGAGAACTTACACGTGTCTGCCTGTGGGCATGCATTAAATATAAGCCCTAAATGTCGATATATCTTTGCAACTTACGGTGTTATTCACACACAGCAAATCTATGGCTCAACCCCCACCTAATGTGAATTTTCCATACAAAAAAACGATGGTTCATGGATCAGCTATGGATCAAATGTGTTGTGAATAACCCTGTTAGAGTGTACATTATAGGTATAGTATATACCAAAGGTGCCCAAACGGTCGATCGCGGGAGGTTTTAAAGTCGATCGCCGAGGATAGCTAAAATTTTCAGTGATCAACCTTAAAACATAATTTATTTTGCAAAAGAAAAAATTATTTTTGCATCAGTATTATTTTGATTTCTTTTCTTAATGTTAGAGATTTACAATTTAATACAAATTTATCATTTTCAAATTTGTCAAAATGTCGATCTTCTATTTATAAAATTATGCTCGACCGGTCCGTAGTAACATTTCGGACTCTGAATAATCGGAAGGTTGTGGGTTCGATTCCCGGCGGAGCACAAAAAAATACCATTTATATTTTCAAATTTGCTCTTCGCTGGGTTGAAAAAATCATAAACCTTGACTTATAGGTTGTTATGCGGCTGACCACCCATACTGTAAAAAATTGGTTCACTTTGCCAATGTCACCCCTGTTTCAGGGAAGGACGGCAAGAGTTGCAAGGCTTATGTTCATTTGAGATTGGGTTTTTATATTGTAGGTCCACAGGCGGCATGTGTTAGCGCGAAATTATACATATCTGCTTGTGGGAATGCATTTAATATAAATCTTAAATGATATATATCTTTGCAGCTTAGATTAGATTAGATTAGATTAGATAAACTTTTACCAATGACCGGTCACCAAAGATCCATCCAGCCTTACAGCAACTGGGTCTTGCTTAAGAATTGGTGCTTTGTAGCGACGACGATCAAGCTCGTAAAAAGGTGGATAGCTCAATTGGTAGAATGCTTGTATTCCATGCCAAGAGCAAGGGTTCGATCTCAAGGTTTACTCAGCCTTCACAAGAAATGAGAACCAGCTCCCCGGGAGCTGGGAAACCCCCACTTCACGTGAAAGTGGTTGGTGTGAGGCCGGCCCCCTTACCTGTAAAAATAAATAGGTCCCGAATCGCCACATGCGACCTCTTCGGGAATAACGCAGGCAAGAAGTTACACCATATGTGTAGCTTAGTTGCGTTTTTTTTTTTGCTAGGTCAATCTCCTATTCATAAATTTTTGCAAAGTCGATCTCCTTAAGAAAAAGTATGGGCACCCCTGGTATATACCTACCTACTCCCAGGCTTGGATTAAGGGCAGTTCGAAAGGTGCAATTTCACCAGGGCCGCCAGAGTCTTCAAAAAATAAATTAAAAAGTTGTAATACAATATCTTTTGAGCGCCTTGGTTATGGAGGCCCCAACGAAGATTAATCTAATAAAAATATCAATATTTTTTTTGAAAATAAGCCTCTTTGGGCCACCACTATAAGCGCAAGTGTTAGTAAGATTAGTAAATACGGGGATAGTATATATTTATAACTTGCATTATTGATTACCTTCCAGTGGATCTCACAGCGTACATGAGCGCGATGGCGGGGTTTGGAGCCATCGTCCTGGTGGTCCTCCTCTTCATCAACCGGAGACAGATCTTCTCCTCCAGTCCACCCACCACCATCAGCACTATCTGCGACGAAGTCCTCCACACACCGAAACCCGTGCCCAGCAGCCGACCCAGAGGAATTGGTAAAACCAAGAACACATTTCGATCCATCTCTTAAAACGTTAGCGCTTGTTGAAATTTGAAAGGGAAGGAAGCTGTTATTGGATGTACTCACTTGATCGCTGATCAGTCGAAATTTAATCACATTACTCTTCTTCTACAGCAGCTACACTGGCTCCGTGTCCCAGAGCGCGTTGAGTTTAAAATGTGCTCAATGGTCCACAAAGCTTTATTTGAAAAGACGCCCAAATACCTCGCTGATTCAATAGAGTCCGTTGCCATTGTCAAAAAAAGCCTCACACTACGCTCGGCAGAAACCGGAGCCAAGTCACGTATTGAAGAGCCGATCAGAAGAGTGAACACAGTGTTTGGAAAGCGTGCATTTGCAGTTGCTGGTCCTCTGGCTTGGAACCGCCTTTCTCATCATGTGGTAGAGCTAGAGGACCATGGGAAGTTCTGAAATTGCACTGAAGACAAGCAAATTTCTGGCATCATTTGCACAAGCGCCCTTGGAGTGACTACATCACAAAACGGCACTATAATGAAATCACCAACTCATCATCATTATCAACTGAAAGTGCTGATATTTCGTGTTCTTATTTTTTCTCGACAGTAAACTTCAAACTTCGTATTAGCTAGGGTGCTTAGCAACCAATAACAAAATATTACTTAGTCCGACCATCTGACGTCGCAACTTTTTAGTCTATTTCAAATTTTCAGACTCAATTTCCATGTAAAGTTAACCTTGTCAGAATTATACTTATATACAAATGAACAGTCAAAAAAGTACTATTAAGTACTTACGCTGAATTGTGGGCAGCGTTGTATTCAAATGATTGTTCTCCTGTCAGAAGGTGGTAATCATCATTAGTCTTATTTAAATTTTGTTGTTTGTTGTGTTTGTGTTGTAGAGCGAGCATTTTCTTTTGATGTGTCTGGATCAATAGAAGAGTATGAAGACGAACAGCTACTGTTTCCCCTTCAGGTGAGACAAATTGACAATTCATGATAAACACCAACTGAGTTGCTTAGAAATAGAGGCGGGAATTTAGTTTTTTTTTATGTAAAACCACACACAACATATGGAAAGACAAGAAATCATTCCCTCATCATTTCTACATATTTATCTCATTTTGTAGAAAAACTTAGATTGCCGCCTTTGATTCTTACAGCACTTTGATTAAAATAAAAATGTTTATAATGTACTTAGTAGAAATTTCATTAATTGCTGATTATATAAATCCTTACAAAAACTACCAACTACCTACAAATTATTGTATGGAAATTATAGCACTCTGTACTGTCTTTAGCTTTTCCAATTTCACTGTTAGTTTGATAGCTCAGTTGATATTCCTTGCCTTGCATTCCATACCGAGAGCTCTGGTTTGAACCCCACCAAGTGTGTCAGAAATGATTGCCTGATTTGGTTGTATTGATTGTAGAGGCATTCACTTTGTAATCATTCATTTTAATAGATAAAATAAAAACAATTTTGTATTCGATTAGGGTGAGTATATTATATTTATTTAACCACCTGACGATGCGAACGGATTGTTCGCAAAATTGGTTGTGGAATTGTAATATAAGTACCTGCTCGCCGTAATCGAATACAAAATGGTTTTTATTTTATCTATTGTGTTTATTTATAAACCCAAAATAAAATACTGGCAAGGTATACTCAGTGTTCACAATAAATGAGTATCAGCTCTCTTGTAAGCTGGGAATCCCCCACTTCAACTGATGTGGTTGGCGTAAGGCCGGCCCTCTTATCTGTAAAAATAAATCAGTTCACTTGCCACATGCGACTCCTTCTATATTGTTGACAAAAGGATGTAGCATAAGTAATATAAATCAATATTTTATAGAAAAAAATAAAAAAAATACATTGGTATCACTCTATCATTCGTCATTTACCAGAATGTTCCATTCGATTTTGACAAATTTGATTAACGTGACCGCTATCACAATTGTGTATAACTTCAGACAACGGCAATCCAGAACTATGGCGACATTGAGCGAGGTGACAAGCTCCCCCGCTCAGAGTCTGCCTGCACGCACACCTCGGGGGAGTCTTCCCTGCGAGAGACCCGCATAGACACCATCATGGGGGCCCCCAGCCCGCACTCGGCGGAGCAGATCAGCCGCATGCAGGAGCAGGCCGCGCGGATACAGGCCTACCACCAGCTGGCTCTCACACAGAGCAGCGCGGAGAGCGACGCCACTAACCAAGATGTAACTAGTTCTTCAATCTTTCCATTGATCTGTGGACTACAAATTATTTTAACGGAAATACACATTATTTATATCTCTTTCAACTTACTTACGAAAATTTTCCTTATTAAGAAAGAGAACAAAGAACTTAACAGTTGCTAAAAATGTTTATAGAAAGTTGCAAGGGCGTCGCCAGCCGATGGCGCAGGGGGGGGCAAGTTGACTTTACCTACTACAATTCATACTTTTCTCATTCTCTATGAATAAGAAAAGTAGGTATGAATTGTAGGTAAAGTCGACAGCACATTAAACTTTTCACTTTTACTACGAGCCTTACATCTACAGCGATTGTAATAACAACAGTATCTTAGTAATATATACATAAATATTCTGTGACAGTACAGAGTCCAATGTGTAAAGCTACACGAGCACGAGCTCTTGACTATGCAATAAAAAACTTGTAAATGAGTTATAATAACATTTATTAGAAAAATAAAATAAAAAGGAGTTTGAATTTGAATAAGTGTACAGCGTATTTTTTTTTAAATTACCCGATTTTAATATTATAGTGGTCGTTGTTTGTTTATATTAGGTTAATTAAAACATAATTTTCGGGGATTCATTGTAAACTTCTCGACCACTTTATTATTAAAATCTTGTAAGTTTCCATGTATAAGTTTTCGGTGCACACTCATCATGGCCAAACCATTGAGGCGTTTTTCACTCATAGTGCTTCTTAGCCAGGTTTTTAGTCTCCTGAGGCTGAGGAATATTAGGAGTGGAATTGGTGAATTCATTCGAGTTTCGAGGTACGGGAATGATTGTTCAAGGCTTGAACTTCAAGCAAATCAACTCAAAGACTTAGGACTTTGGTTGTATTATATTTGGCAACTTTTTTAGAATCTCTAGGGGGGGGCAGCTGCCCCTCCCTGCCCCCCCTTGGCGACGCCCTTGGAAAGTTGGCAGCATTGCGAACATAATGACTGCCCTGTGAGCTGCCTGAACCAGTCTGAACATAGTACCACACAGCATGCGCGTGTTATAAATCTTGTGATTGATAAAATTGGGGAATTTTAAAGGTGTGTCAGAAATGATTGCCTGATTTGGTTGTATTGATTGTAGAGGCATTCACTTTGTAATCATTCATTTTAATAGATAAAATAAAAACAATTTTGTATTCGATTAGGGTGAGTATATTATATTTATTTAACCACCTGACGATGCGAACGGATTGTTCGCAAAATTGGTTGTGGGATTATAATATAAGTACCTGCTCGCCGTAATCGAATACAAAATGGTTTTTATTTTATCTATCTGTGAAAAAAAAGGCATTATTTTAAGACATTATGGCATTATTGTATGTGCCTGCTTGTGGGCATGCATTAAATATGAGCCTTAAATATCAATATATAATTGTAACTTTGATTAAAGATACCTAGATTATGCGAGTAGATTATATGGAATTCCCCTTTAACCTACTACTGCGGGTGACAAGCAATGGCGTCAAGTGTAAACTTGCCTACAATGATACAGTGCGGCTGTCAATCATATCATCAAACTTTGAACTTATCCCCGACATCTGTGTTCAAGATTCAAAAGTCTGCACATGGAAATATGTGCTTCACCTTTGTGATTTTTTTTCTTATTAACTAATACATGTTCTAAGACTGTTCACATAGTTTGAAGTGTCGTCAATCAATTGAGGTAGAAAATCAATAAATGCTGTAAAAAATGTGCTTGAAAAAGTATTCCGTTCTGGGAGTATTCATATAGCCAGAGCCCAGAATATTCTGAAGCAAAAAAGTAAAAAAGTTGTTCAATGGTCCTCATGTTAACTTCTTACAGAATCAACTGCTTCAAGTTAAATAAAGATCAAACTAACAAAAGGGTATGTTTGCCGTTTCAGTGCATTGTGGTGCTATCCCAGGAGACGTTGGTTTCTCCAGGCTCGTGTGGCTCCCTGGAGGTGGCCTTCCTGTACGATGCTCCCATGAGGAAGATGACGGTCCATGTGCTGCAGGCGAGGGACATGCCGCAGAGGGAAACTGGACAGCTGACTCACACACAGGTACGTTAGTATTTTGTCAAAAGAGTTGTCTGATAAATGACGCAGTTAAGAAATTTTACAGCAGTTCAGATTTTTTTTAAAAATACCTTAACTATCTCAAAATAGCGGATATCTAAAATAATTTCATATCCATATCCGTATCCATGTCCAAAATTTCATACCCAAATCAACCCTAGCAATAAAATAAGAAATTTTGGTTACACCTCCATTGTGATTGTTGATCACCTGCTTGTCCTACAATCTTTGCTTGCAGTACCAACACCGCTCGTAGCGCCTGGGCAAGTGATAGCCTTGTAGAGGAGTTGCTAACCACACTAATGAAACAACCAAGTGGAAGAGATAAAAGCAAGGAGCTACTACTGATGATTGTATTGTGTGCATGATTGCAGATAAGGTTGCTGATGTTGCCTAGCAAGAAACAGAAGCACAAAACTAAGATGCGTGCCGGAGAGAATCCCCAGTTCATGGAGAGCTTCCTCCTGCACAGAGTCAATCCAGGTAATAATAATAATATTAGGATGATTTATTTGGTGAGCGCTGTTTTTGTGTGAATCACACTACAAGAGCCCTCTGTGAGCTTGGCCGTCGCTGTAGAAAGCGCCAATTCTCAAAGCAAGACCTAGTTGCTGTAAAACTGGATGGACCTGTAGAGACCAATCTTTGGTAAAGGGATATGAATTTTTCACCCAGCGAAGAGCATATTTGAAAATATAAATGTATATTTTTTGTGCTCCGCAATTTTTTATTTAATACACCTAGCATTCAAAAAAATAAGAAAGAAACTATGGACCATGTTTAAAACTAGAAAGAGCAATATCATTGTTCCGGAGATTGTTTGTATTGCTGATTTGGTATATTTTTGTTTGCAGAGGAAGTGAACAGTATGGGAGTCCGCTTCCGTGTGTACAGCTGTGAGCGCATGCGGCGTCAGCGCCTCATCGGGGAGGTGGCCGTGCAGTTCTCCTCACTGAGACTGGAGCTGGAGAACTCCTTGTGGCTCATGCTGCAGCCTAGAGCCAGCATGCCAGTAAGTACGCGCAGGAGCTCAAGGCTTACTTGCCGGCTGTTGACTCAGGAGAGTAGTTTTCCAGGAACTGTTGCCATCGTACCCCATCCCACAAATACCCCGCAGTTTCACATGCAAAATAAACAGATGTCGCTGCTTCACAACACATCTCATACGCAGAGTGAGTGCATTTAAACCCCGAGTGTACACCCACTTTCATCACAGTTTTCTTCAAGATCATTTTCATCATATTATCTAGATTTTCAGCAGTAACTTCGTGAAAGTTCATTTTAATACAATAAAATAAAAATTGCTTTGTTTTAATTCACATGAGTTTATTTTGGACACGACCAGTTTTGGGAGAAGCAGTACCTTCCATCTTCAGGTGTAAAAAGAAAGTTTCTATTTACACCTGAAGATGGGAGGTACTGCTTCTCCCGAAACTGGTCGTGTCCAAAAATAAACTCATGTGAATTAAAACAAAGCAATTTTTATTTTATTGTATCATCTTCATCATTGCATTTTCATGCTGGAGGAGCCATCATATGACATGGGCAAAACGTCCGGAAGCTCCAGCTCCCATAGACCACGGCAGCAGATCCGGGAAACATCTCTCCAGCACTGTTGCCATAGTCCATCGGACCTAGGGCTTCTGGACGTTTTGATCATGTCTGCAATGGGCTTCTTCAGCGTGAAGATGAAGTGATGATGAGATGACGATGTTTTCGAAAATTGTAAAATCAGTAGTTATATAAGATGTACTCAAGATATAAGAACGATAAAGAAGGCACTTAACATGTGAATTATGTTGGAAGAGCAGCGACATCTATCAAGTACCTCCTTTGTGAAACTGTGGAGTATTTGACCACCAATCTTTATCAGTCAAAATGACGCTGCTCGAAATGTGCTTTAAATGATTACAAATAGACTGATAATGTTGTTGTTCTTGTGGCAGTTGACTGGCTCCACGTGTGACCTGGCGAGCCTTGGTCGCTCAGACAGCGTCAGTTCCTGCTCCAGCATGCAGCACGGAGGCGTGGCAGAGATGCTGCTGGGGCTGGCTTACAACGGGACCACAGGGAGACTGGCTGTTGAGGTTAGCAACATGATGTGTTACAAATTATATTGTTACGAACTTGGAGTACCTATGTGCGCTTGTACATGCATACATAGTGTGTAGAACAAGCTGGCTCTAGTATGATGGTGGTAGCGTTACAAACTATGAATTAGAAGTGCCTACTTGCGCCTGTACAGATACAATAGTGTGTGTAGAACAATCCAGTATGATCCATCATGGTAGTGGAACAGCTGTCAAGTATAATCTAGAACAGAGACCGAATGGTCTGGAATATGCAAGAAAGATCTCTTTTGTACTTAAATAAAGAGACTGCTATAGGGCATCAGCAGAGTAGTCGCTTCAAGCATTTTGCCGCGAAAGACCAATAAGCAGTGATTGTTGATCGTTGTAAATTGTGAACCAAATCGTGTAAAATAAATTCTGTTAAAATAAATAAATGCAGTTTAATTAAAAAGAACCCAACCAAAATCCTAACAATATTCTGATCAAGAGACTGTGAACTAGATTTCTTCAAGTAACAAAAGAAAGAGGAAATACAAGAGGAGCTATAGATATTTATTGACTAAGGGAAGGATGTGATCAAAAAGTCCATAGATATGATAATATTGTGACTAGAAACTGTTTTATTGCAATGACGCATTGTACATAACTGTTAGCATATCCTGTTCAACACAACAGTGATGTAGATATGCAAAATAAGGCACTGATTTCTTATTAAATTCTGGATTATAGGTACCAACGCGCGTTGGTGTTAGCTGGCTGGAAATACATTGCTTTGTCCTCATCTTCCTTTGCTCTAGGGTGAGGTGTAGGCATAACAGGGGGTGTTGGTGGCGACGCGGGGGTCAGCGGGAGTGTGTGACGTTGGCAGATGTAGGAGCTGCAAATAGAACATGGTCAAACCCGAAATAACACAAAAACAATTTGTTAATTAACACCGGCCATGAAAGTGAAAGTGAAGGTTTTAAAATATATTTATTAAAATTTGCTGTTTGTACTTTATGACAGGTGATTAAGGGCAGCCATTTCCGCAAGCTGTCCATCAACAAGGCCCCCGACACATACGTGAAGCTGTGCGTGGTGAGCAGTCTGGGGCAGGAGATGGCCCGGACCAAAACCACCACACGCAGGGGGCAGCCCAACCCTCTCTACAAGGAACTCTTCCTGTTCCAGGTAAGGGGAGACTCTAATCAATGTGCCAGTGATCTATTGAAGTTGGCTTCACAATTTCTTTGTCTATGGAATTTGTTTTGAGTTCATTATTAAATGACAATGAATATCAGGTTGTGCTGATTGAGAACAGAAGATCTTGATTTTAAATAAATACTTAAGTTATTGTTAAATCTATGAACATTAGTCATCATGAATAGAGAAAGGTGTGCAATTTGATTACTTGTTAAAAGTCTTACCAAAAATGATGTTATTTTTAAAAAAATGTTTTCACTTTTAATGAATTATTTTTTGTGGTTGTATGGCAAAATATCTAGGCAGTGTAGTGTATTAATGGCTCATGTTAATCCATTTTTAGGTGGCATTATTCCAGCTGAGCGAGGTCACCCTGATGGCCTCAGTGTGGTGGCGTCGCAGTGTAAAGAAGAACGAGATGGTGGGCTGGTTCTCTCTGGGACAGAACTCCTCAGGCCGGGAAGAGGCAGCGCACTGGAGAGACATGTGCGAGGCGCGCGGAGAGCAAGTGCAGCGCTGGCACGTGCTCATAGACTCCTGATTCACGTAACAGACGGTCGCGACCTTGCTCAGGGTTGCCGCCGCCTGCGTGAGTGCCCGCTCACTCGTCCTCTTGCTGACATCCCCGTCTTGATGCGACTGCCACACCGACTTTTGTTCGTTCGGCCTTGTTTTCGTCTCTTTGCGGCGGGCGCCTCTCAAACAGGCATGAGGAATTTACGCTCCCAACTAATGGACTCAGAATATTTGAAATTTGAGGAAAATATGTGAAGTCACCTGGCTACATTAAAGACAGCACAGAGCGTCATAATTTCAATACAACATTACAAAGATGCAACGTTCTAAAGTGCAACGTCTTGCATTTAAAATTAACGCCAACTGTATGGGCGCACAGTGCTGTGGAATAGAAAAAATCCCTGATTATGGGGAAGGCATTTTTTTATTGACTATGGGTGACGTCACATAGCCGGGAGATATTTTGAATGTTTGGAGTCCTTTATCAATCGCGAGAATCGTGTTTCGATCCTCTCGGATGAATCTTTTCTAATCCACGAATCACACAAAACGATTGATCAGCTAACAAATTTTGATTAAAGATTTTTTCAAATTTGCCAAATGGATACATTTTTGCCTATATTGCTGTTTTGTAAACCTGAACGGCTTAAAGAAAGTGAGTAAAAATGAAAAAAAAATGGATGTAACCATCAAAGTCTAACTTTAAACGCGAGTTGTAAGTACCTAAGGATGAATTTTACGAGATGATCTTTGAAATTTATGAATAGTATTGTGTATGCATTTTGTATTTGATAAAAAATTGGTATTTTACCACAAAGAAATTATCAGATAACAAAATAATTTCCATTATCACAGCTTTCAAATGTTTTTACAGCAATTTGGAGTGACTGTGCACTGGTGCCATCTATCAGCGTGGTTTTCTTGTATCTTTGTATCGCGGCACAAATTATTGAAGTACTTTACTTTTACTTTACTTTCTTCGGCTCATAAGCCTTGAAGGCTCAGGGCCTCCCGCACCACAATCCTCCAGGACTCTCTGTCTTGTGCTGCTTCCCTCCATGGTCCCCTCACTCCCAGAACTTCGGCGTCGGCTTCAACGTTGTCTGCCCACCGCATCCTGGGACGTCCGAGTGGTCTAACACCTGAGGGGGCACCATCCAAGACTGTTCTGATGATCCTGGAGTCCTCTGCACGTGCTACATGTCCGGCCCACTGGAGTCTTCTTGATTTCATTACCGACACTATGTTCGCATCTTGAAACACGGACATCAGCTCCGCGTTGGTTCGGATACGCCACCTGTCATCTTCAAATACAGGTCCGAGAATGCGACGAAGTATTTTGTTCTCAAAGACCTGGAGAGATTTTTCTTGTTTTTGAGTCAGACTCCAGGCTTCGCATCCGTACAACACAACTGGCCGAACAATGGAAGTGTAAATCTTGAATTTTGTGGAGCGGGATAGCCATTTTGAGCACAATAGCCCTCTAAGGCCAAAAAAAGCATTATTGCCGGAGTGAATTCGGGCATGTAATTCTAAGGATAGGATATTTTTGTCATTTATAAGGGTACCCAAGTACTTGAATGAATTGCAGTTCTTAAACTTGTAATTATCTACATTCAAATCTTCTTGAATATCCCGCCGCGCCACAGGCAAGTATTCAGTTTTCCCCTCATTGATTCTCAATCCTATCCTCCTTTATTATTGAAGTATTATTGAAGTATTATTGAAGTAAATTATTGAAGTACTTAAAAGTAATGAATTTTTAAAATGTAGACAGTAATATTAAAGGTTTTTAAATTTTAGTCACATGTTTATATTATATATGAATTAAAATGTTCCAGCTACAAGATGTTTTTAGGAAAATTAGTCAAATTTAAAAAAGAAAAAAAAAAAAAATCTCCTTGTACAAAAATAAAAACTGACCATGTCACATTTAAATATTTAAGTATGATATATGATTTATTTGTTTGTGAGCCTAAAAAGTAGTAGGTACCTAGGTACTAAAATGTAAAAAGGCTAAAAACCTGACGTTTTGTTATTTTTTAAATACTGTTTTTTTTATTGTACAATTCATTCTGAATAGTTTGACATTTACAACTTTTTATCATTTTCAAATTGCAGTTTGAAAATACATATTTTCCCTTATTTCTGGGAATCCTAAAGGATAACAAAAATAATCTATATCTATAAAGAAGGATGTGTGTATGTATGTATGTATGTATGTATGTATGTATGTATGTATGTATGTATGTATGTATGTCCCCTATAGACTCATAAACCGCTCATCCGATTTTGACGAAATTTTCAGGAAACATGTAACATATTCTTAGAACGAATCCTGTGAAGTTTGATGGTGATCAAATAAACAGTGGTTCTCAATTCTCGATATTTCAGCAACGAGGTCGGTAAATTTTGAAACCACCCAATAGAAGAAGACCATTATATTCAACTACAATACATAATCTTAGTTGCAAATATACATTTACATTAAAGATTCATATAAAATGCATGCTCACAAGTAGACACATGTAAGTTCACGCTTACAAATGCTGCATGTGTACCCACTCATAATTTAAAATCCAAATCTAAAATGAACAACCCAGTAACTTTTACTTTACGCCAACTTGAAATGGATGTTATTCAGCTCCTGAGTGGCTTGACACTCATTTCTTATGAAGGCTGAGTAAGCCTTGCCGGTATTTTATTTTGGGTTTAAAATAAACACTGAAACGGGAAATAATTTCTGACAACTTCGGTGGGATTCTAACTCGAGATCTCGGCATGGAATGAAATCTATCTATCTATATCTATAAAGAAGGATGTGTGTATGTATGTATGTATGTATGTATGTATGTATGTATGTTTGTATGTATGTATGTATGTATGTTCCCTATACTCATAAACCGCTCATCCGATTTTGATGAAATTTTCAGGAAACATGTAACATATTTTTAGAATGAATCCTGTGAAGTTTGATGGTGATCAAATAAACAATGGTTTTCAATTCTCAATATTTCAGCAACGAGGTCGGTAAATTTTGAAACCACCCAATAGAAGAAGACCATTATATTCAACTACATAATCTTAGTTGCAAATATACATTTCCATTAAAGATTCATATAAAATGCATGCTCACAAGTAGACTCATGTAAGTTCACGCTTACAAAAATATGCTGCATGTGTACCTACTCATAATTTAAAATCCAAATCTAAAATGAACAACCCAGTAACTTTTACTTTACGCCAACTTGAAATGGATGTTATTCAGCTCCTGAGTGGCTTGACACTCATTTCTTATGAAGGCTGAGTAAGCCTTGCCGGTATTTTATTTTGGGTTAGAAATAAACACTGAAACGAGAAATAATTTCTGACAACTTCGGTGGGATTCTAACTCGAGATCTCGGCATGGAATGCAGTTACTCTACCAACTAAGCTATAGACCGGACTTTTTACAAATATGGTGGATCGATATCGGTTTGGTTAGGGGTAAGCAACCTGCGGCTCACCAGCCACATGCGGCTCTTTGGGTGTGAAGTTACGGCTCTTTAACTTCATACGCAAATATAAAAAAAACACAGAATTATACTTCTGATCGAAAAAAACTAAATCGTTCTGAATCGATTAACGATCTCTCCGCTACTTGTACTCGCTTTTCACCCCCCACCCTCCCCCCGCCCCATCGACGCTATTTATTGTTGGCAAAAAAATATTTGTGGCTCTTTACAAATCCAAATCCAAAATAAGATATGTATCATTTGAGATTCACATCAAATGCATTCCCATAAGCAGACACGCATAATTTCGCGCTCACACATACCGCATGTGGAACTACAATATAAAAACCCAATCTTAAATGAGCATTAGCCCTGCAACTCTTGCCGACCTTCCCTGAAACAGGGGCGACATTGGCAAAGTGAACCATTTTTTACAGTATGGGTGGTCAGCCTCATACCAACCTATAAGTCAAGGAAAAACTTTGAAATTTGTAAATTGTAATTTTTGGCTCTTCCGACTCAAAAGGTTGCCGACCCCTGGCCTAGACAAAAGTTCCAAATTAAAAAATGTTATTCGAGTATTCCAAGTTGAATTTTAGAAATGTAAGAAAGCTTTTATATCCCGCACTTATAAAAAATACGATAAACGAAAGTTCGTAGGTCACAACTAGAAGACCATATTGAAATATATTATTATTATTAAAACCTTTTATTGAAACATACTTTTAATTAAAATATACATAATATAGTTGTTTTTTCAAAAAACGCATTTCTGTAAAATTATATACTCACCACAAATTTAAAGATCGTTTTTTTCTCGGCGGTTAAACGTCTTTCTTCTATGTGACAATGGTCCAAAGCAACCAAGATAAACAAAATGTTTGCCTTTTACCTAACCCGGCCGTGCGACTTACAATTTTGTTGTCAATAGAAAATGTTCCGTGTGCACTACCTAAAACTTTCACTTATTGAAATAATGGATAGAGCACATTTTAAATGTGGGGAAAAAATGTAAATTCACTTGGCCGGGATAAATACAAGACAAGGAGTCAAAAATTCAACATAAATTAAACACTTTTATGGAGATAGTTGAAAAAACACTTAAGTGCATCATATTGTATGAAGCATTTTCCCCAACTGCATACGTTTCACAGTGCGGTTACATTGAAAAATATTCCTGATTGTTTGGAATACATTTATTTCTTCACTTTGCTCAAAGAGTATAGTGAATTTTATAGATTAGTTCTTTAATTGTATGATTATAAAATTTAATTTATTGTTTATATTCTTTTCTTGTATGGGTCAATATGCATCTGACCAACTATAAATAGAAAATGGTTCACTCTGCCAATGTCACCCCTGTTTCAGGGAAGGTCAGCAAAGAGTTGCAGGGTGTATGTTCATTTGAGATTTGGGTTTTTATGTTGTAGGTTCGATAGTCCGGTCGATAGCTCAGTTGGTAGAGTGCTTGCATTCTACCCCGTGAGCTCGGGTTCGAATCCCACCGAGGAGGGTGTCAGAAATGATTTCCGATTTCGGTGTGTATTTCAAACCCCATAATATAAATACCGGCGAGGTTTACTCAGCCTTTACAAGAAATGAGTACCAGCCCCCTCGGGAGCTGGGAAATTCCCACTTCAACTGAAGTAGTTGGCGTAAGGCCGGCCCCCTTACCTGTAAAAATAAATAGGTTCAACTCGCCACATGCGACCCCTTCGGGGATAACGCGGCAAGAAGTTACACTATATGTGTAGCTTAGTTGCGTAGTTGCGTTGCGTAGGTTCACACGCAGAATGTGCAAGTGTGAACTTATACGTGTCTGCTTGTGGGCATGCACTTAATGTGAATTCCAAATGTAACAATTATATCCATGCAACTTAGAATAGATTAGATGAGTGACGTTACATAGCCGATTTTTTTATCTTAAATATAAATGGAGCACCGCAATCGATTTTCCCTATGCTTGGCTCTGCTGCTTAACAGTTGTACCTAGACCTTTTTTTTTAGAAAACGTGAAGATTAACCTAGAGATAAATTGTGTGAAGCTTGATTCCGATTAGCAAACTTTTTTTTTTGATCCTGTTGTTTCCTCTTTTATCTGTAGAAAAAAATTGATACCACATGCCCAAATGGCGTAGTGAAACACGCCGGGTACTGCTAGTAAGTAATAATATTAGGATGATTTTTTGGTGTGTGATGTTTTGTGTGAATCTTACCACAAGAGTCCTCTTCGTACTTGGTTGTCGCTAGGTATAAAAAAGCGACAATTTTCAAGCAAGGTCCAGTTGCTATAAGGCTGGATGGACCAATAAAAAATGAATATTTCAACCCAGCAAAGAGCATTTTTGAAAACAAATTAATTTTTTTGTGCGGTCCGCCTCAAATCAAACCTACTAACTTCCAATTACGAGTCCAAAGTGTTAAACACTAGATTGCAGCCTGACAACCTAACAAAAGGTTTTCAAAAAAAATATTTTGATTTATATTTATTGTAATAAAAGTAAGGTCTTTGTTATTTTTAAGTAATAAACTATAAGAAGCAAAACTTTATTTGATTTTAAAAGTTATAATTAAAAAAATAATGTTGGTCAGTAGGACATAATGTTGCTAGTTGCTGTATTGGGAATTCCCCTTAAATTCATAAGGTTTTTAGATGTGAATACGGAGGTAGGGTAGGTAGAACGCGTTATAAAGAAACATAGGTGTTTGATTTTGAGAATTTTCTTTACATTTGCGTGTTAGATTATGTGATAATTATTCTGGTGTAAATTTTAGTCATGTAAAGCGTTTATACATTTTTATACAAACAAACACTCAATGTCTTACTAACAATTTAAAAAAAGAAAAGAAAAAACAATCCAAGTTCTATTAAAATTGTGAAATGAAAATAATTAAATAGAATAATATAAAAAAGGATTAAGGTTATCACCTTACTTTTTTTTCCAAACATTTTTTTTTTCTTTGATGTCCTTATTTTATATTACTGGGTTCATATTAAGCCTTGAATGGGATCCACCTGCTACGAAAAGGCCTGTGATTCTCTTTGCCTCTTGATTCTATTGATGTACTTTCTGAAATTATATTTTTTCCTTTATATAAAGCAAGATCTTGAGAAAAAGTATATTTTTGCCGGTGATAGCCAACCTTTACTGCTATTGATCAATATTAAAGGATAAAGGTTTTGCCTATAGAAACGCATATGCCACAGAAGAAATAAGTTTACAATGAAGAAAAAAGACATCAGATAACAGTGTAAAATGTCAAAAACATACCAAAGATAACAGCATTTTTTGTTGCAGTCTCCGGTGACGGTTGTCTAGGAATAGATTAAAACAAGACCCACTGATGCCGTAAGACATCAGCAATTTGGCACGCGAAATGTCTCTGATGCACCATTTATTTCTTTTATATTGATCATGTTTATAGTCAAGCGCTCAAAAATCTGTCTTATTTTGAATTTAAATATAGAACATTCCGATTTGAAAAAAATCTCTCGATTGACTTTTTCTTACAATAAATGAATTAAGTATATAGAATCAAAAGCGAGAATATAAGATTGTTTTGAAAAATAAGATAACACAGAAAATGGTATTCTCTGTGATTTCAAATATTTATCTCATTTTCAAAATATATCTGTCCGGTCTATATCTCAGTTGGTAGAGTGCTCGCATTCCATGCCGAGAGCTCGGGTTCGAATCCCACCGAGGGTGTCAGAAATGATTTCCCGTTTTCGTGCTTATTTTAAAACCCACAATTAAATACCAACAAGGTTTACTCAGCTTTCACAAGAAATGAGTACCAGCCCCATTGGGAGTTGGAAAACCCCGTTGGTGAAGGCTGGCCCCCTTACCTGTAAAAATAAATAGATTCCACTTGCCACATGCGAAACCCTTCGGGATAGCTCGGCAAATATTTACGCTATACGTGTAGTTAAGTTACCTTTTTATCTGAAATTGCCGTCTTTGGTTCTGTACGATTCAAATCATACTCAAGAAATAAATGCATGAATTCTAAGAATAAAACTCTAACCACCTAAACTCTGTCAGACGCACACATAAGCTAGTTGTACTATAAGCATTATACCTACTATTAAATATCTTCTAAAAAATATTATAACAATAAGTTGTATAAAATAAGATGGCATGTTGTCGCCCTACATACTTATATAATGTCCACATTGAATTTTTAAAATACTACCTACTTATTACCTATGCACAAATTACCTCTAGTGATGCACTTTTGTGTTGATTTTAAGGAAAATATTAAAATATACCTAGGTACATTTAATAGTAAATAGACGTTTTGTAAGTCCAAATTTAATTTATTTTATTTCCTGGCAATACGTCATTGTTATGATAAAAAAAAAAGGTTTCACTTGTAAATTAAATTAACTTTTTGTTTGAACAATATATTTTTTTTAATTCTTACGATACTAAAATGTATGTTTGGAAGCTTGAGAGAAGTTAAAAAGAAATAAAAACCCTATAATTTGATCGGCGCATTTAAAGAAAACGTTGTGATGTCACAAACCTGGGTTTACTTAGTCTAAGGCTAACAATTATTTTCTATTGGTTGCTAAAGAGCTGTGACATTTGTCGGCATAAAAATGATAATTTTGGACATCCGGGCAAATAATGTTCCGATTCTATTGTACGTTGCATTTTTTATGTATGTAAGAAGACATTTTATTATATAATTGGACATGAATGAGGTTTTTTATATCAAAAGATCTTTGGTAACTAAATCTGTTCTCTCATAAAGAACAGATTTACAAAAGTAAAAAAGTATTAAATTATTTAATTTAACGATGCAGTTTCGAGTGAGCCTGAATTGAAATCCATCTTTCAGGGTTTGTTCAGCTTATAAACCAATTAGATTCATAAAATATGTAAATATTTTTTCTGGAGCTTTTAAACAGATGTATCATTTTTTTTAATTCAATTGGAAAAACAAAGTTTAATTCACTTTTGTTTGATTTTTTATGCTCCTGAAGATGAAACGTTTGAGCGAAAAATAAAATACAAGTGAATTAAAACTTTGTTTTTCCAATTGAATTTAAAAAAAAATACAATGGACTTTCCCTGTGTTAACAGAAATACCCTTATAAAAAAAGATGTATCATTGTTTTAGAATAAAAGTGCCATCTGTGGTCATGTAGTGAAATCAAATTTGACAAGATGGCGTTTTTGAAGTGTTTTTGACAAAGTATTGCCAGTAAAAAAAATCCAGTTATCTATGGTTTCTGTCATCAACTCAAATAAAAAATGAGAAACAATTTTAAATTCATCAATTGAAGTGAATGAATTAATTACTAATTAATATTTACCCAATGACAACTCAAGGTCAAAGCCATAGTATAAGGCCTGATTCAAACTGGAGCCGTTTTGAAACACGCCAGTCAAAACGTGACTGACCTATCCGCTCTGTCGTAGCGCCACCAACTTTGGTAAGTAAATGATTTACAAATTTAATTTTATAAGTACAAAAATGTAGTAAATACTTTTTTTTTTTAAATTAATTATTAAGATGAAAATACATTGCCTAGAAGAAAACTAGGAAGTAACAAATTATTGACAAAGATTGGAAGTAAGCCAATAGATTTGTGCCATTATTCTCAAATTTTGTAATCATTCTATAACAAACAAGTTTATCACAAGTTTTCAAGCCACTGCAGTCTCATCAAAAGTTTATAGAAAGTATGAATCTTTTCATTTTCATCGTTGAATAAAGAAGATTGTTAAACAAAAATGGGCGTAGGAACGCTGAAAGATATTTTTTAGTCTTTATTCATACTTCTTAATCTAAGAATGCTTTTCTTAAATAAAATAAATTAATAAAAAATGCACTGTCTTATTATCTTACATACTTGTACCCTGAGTATAAAACATTGCGTAAATGCTGTTATGTTATTTTAAAATAACATAGAAAGAACAATCTCAAAGTGTACAGTGTGTTTTGTGGGCCGAACGGTCACGGACGCGGCCGAACTGCGCCGTGCGAACAATCGGGCCGTCGCTCATCAGTTCCCGGCAAGAGGTGAAGAGAGTCAGACGTCGGCGACCAGGCACCAAGCGGTGCAAGAGGGGGCATTACCATGGAGCTCCCTCCTCCCTATCTACTTGGATTTCCTGCCAGCAAGGCACCCGCCTTGTGGACCAGAGGCATAGGAGACATAGTGAGGAGCGCCCACCCAGGGGCTCCAACGTGTGGAGGCGTCCGCCTCGTGAGCCGCCGCTAGCCTGGGGCGCTGCCCCAGGCCTTCAGTTCGGAACTCCAGTCAACAGAGTAGGGAGTGTTTTAGTGACGAGGTACAGGTCCTGCCATTCCCTTATTTCCCCTTTTTCCCCCATATTACTAAAGTAAATAAACCCTTATTGGTTCATGTTAAACTTATCTTTTAATTAAATATACAACCTTCCCAAAATACAAGTAAGCAACACAAGGAAAGAACCCCACGCCCTGAGAGTGATGCTGATGAGAGCTAGCCGGATGTAAGTATCCTGTAGGTACAGCCTGGAGGTACCCTTCAATTAAACATAACAATACTCAACCATTGTGTTATCAGTGGAAAGGATTGAAAAATGGAAACACAGGAATTCTTTGCGATTCCATACATTTTTTTTTCAGTTTTAAAAAAAAACCTAGATTACCGCCTTTGGTTGAAAACCACTCATACAATAGAAGCGTAAAATAGTTCAAAAATAAAAATGTCATGGTGACAAATCGATGTCAACAGTCCTATTACAGGAAGTAAATAATTAATTAGACATGTTTATTTTTTATGGTCATTATTGATTAAACGTCAGGTATAAAATAATTATGATCACAAAAGAGTAATTACTAAACACACATTACTCTTACCATTATCTGCATGTCTATCTAATTTAGTGGCTCTTAACGTTAATACATTGTGGGACTCGTAGAGCTGATAGCTTAAATGTTAGAACGCTTGCATTCAAAGCCAGAGGACGAGGGTTCAAGCCCCACCATGGATGTCATAATTGACATTTTCGTCTTGCTAATATTATATACCACATTCCGGCAAGGTGTACTCAACCTTCTCTCAAGAGTAGGAAAACCGCTACTTCAAGTAAAATGGTTGGTGTAAAACTGGCCTCTTCTCCTGTAAAAATACAGAGTGCAGCTTAGTTTCAAGTTGCGTTTTGCGACCACCAAATAGTTTCCTTTTGAGCAGCCACCAAGATTGATAGTTTGGTTGTAATCAGAGACTACAAGGTTCAAGAAGTTCATTTACTTTTTTCTAATCTGAACATAAACTTTAAATATTTCCATAAAAATAATATATAAAGTTCATTCAGCTTGAATCTTTGTGTATTTTCTACGAATTGTTCATTGTGCACCACTTTATTTATTTTTATTCCTTGACCACCGCTTAAGGTCCACGCACCACCGATTCAGAACCACTGACTTAATTAAATTAATTAATGGTTTTTCATTAACACGCTACATATTTTATTCACATTTAGAATCTATTGTGGTATTTTAAATTGTACATTTTGTATCTTTTGTTCTGCTGTTCTGATCCGGAAGCACCACTGATGATAGAAGTTCCAAGATGGTGCTGTGGAAAGCGCTCTGTAGAACCCACGAGCTGCTGGTTGTGAACAGCAATGTCCATGGCTTGTGCTATATCAGCTCCAAAAACCATAAAGCTGTCAGGTTAATTATTCAAAATAATGTATTTTACTTAAGGCCTGTTGCACCAAGCTCCACTCACACAAAAATCAAAATTAAGTGTGATTTCTCCCTTTCCAATCATAATTTGGTTGGATATTCATAAATCAACTGATGTACATCATCTTTCCTGTTCAAATTCCATCATATTACAACCCACTTCTGAGAAATATTTAACTGAGGTCCTAACCAGAATTAAGCAATATTTGTGTCAATCAAATATTGATCGGAGGTTGGTGAAACAGACCGGATGGAAATTTAGGAAATAAAGAAAGGACTCACCAATAATCCCATGTGATATCTGCATATCTATACCATAAAGGTAAAACTGAATAAGTGACATATCGCACGCTTAATCATAAAGAGCAATAACTCAAAAAATAAGAATGTTGGGAAATAACGTTTGAAGTTCAGACAACCAGTACAACTTGTATGGGATGAAAAAGGCGACCGATGTTTTATCTTGGTAATATTCGTCCAAATTGAATGGCTGTCGCATTCTACCTATTCTTCTCGCATTGTTCTCGCGTTTTATTACAAAATCTCGATTTTCCCAATTTTTGAGTTATTGCTCTTTATAATTAAGCGTGCGATATGAAGCTAACATAGGTTTCTCAGATAAATGCACCTTTCTTCGGCCAGTGACGTTTTTAGTACTACCAGCGCTCTGGGCGAGATTTCTAAGGCGCCATTCAAATCCATACGAAAAACACATAAAGGAACGTATAAAAGGGACCTGTGGCGCCCTAGCGCCAGCCCTGTTTCTTCCTATTTTCTTCTGAAAAAGTGTGAAAACCCTGTAGTTTAGAAGTTTTTCATGAGGCACTGTCTTATAATTAGTTCACTTACTATGAGAAGTTACACCCAATAAATGTTTTAATTTACGATTTCTCAAATCAGAGAATCAGCACTTATTTACTTTTACCTTTAAGGTAGCCATATTATAGATCTTCTTTCTTGTAGTTTATTTCACTACTTGTAATGCCTTTTTTTACGCGAATAGATTCTGTATCCGTCAACCTACATCAACACAAATCATTCTTAGTTAGAAAAAGAACAAAGATGTGTGACTTCATTCTAAGCAGAGACGTGCCAGATAAGCTACAAAGTTTTTATGCTAAAAAAAAGTGTTACTAAAAGTTATACTCTCGCATTTTAATGATTTTGGTCAACAAATTGGACAATTTTACACCATTTTTCATTTCTACATCACTTTGACAGATCTGTATTTGATAGGTCTGGCTGATAGCTATTGAACCTCATACTTTGCTTCAATACCGTAATTTAATTTCGGTACCATTATATTACCTATAAATGTCAATGGTCCAATGTTTTGTAGGGTGATGTGGATAATGGTAATGCTGGTCTCTCTGGGGGGCTCCTTCTTCTTGTCGCAGGCGCTGTGGTTCAGGTTCATCGCCAACCCCACTCGTGTCACCATCCCCTCCCAGACCTCCCCCACAGAGCTGATTCCCTTCCCGGCCATCACCATCTGCTCGCCAAACATCATGAAGCAACAACACGTCGACAAGTTTATAAAGAGCCTCACGTGAGTAAGCTTTGTAATTCTATTTGATCCGTTTCAAAAGAAGAAAATACTAAGCTGTATGTATAGTGCACGCGGCGACAAGTTGAAACATATTTCAAGGGCAGGCATCCCATACAGGCACATGCACCTATGGGCCTGTTACAGACGAGACACATTCTGCCTGGACTGTTTATGCTTTGTCGATGGATTACCAAGTCAAAAGCTTGGTAGTGTACGGGGATGTATGAAAGCTTTCACACAGTCTGTCCGGTAATCCATAGACAAAGCATAGACAATCTGGGTAGAATGATTTTCGTGTGAAATGCGGGATAAGGCAAGTAAAAAACGGATTAAACCTGGAAATTCATTTTTAAAAATTTGGTCAAATTGAGTCACTGTTAAAAAAAATGCCTTTTGAGGCGAACACGTTAAAGCATATAAACTAAAAAATAAAAAGTGAATTGAAACTGTGTTTTTTTGATAAAAATAAATACAATAGACTTTCACAGTGTGAGCCACCAAGCCCTAACAAATACAGTAAAAATTTTAAGTACCAATGTTATATTAATATCAAACTAGCCCAAAATTTTGTTTTTCGAGGGAATCAGATTGAAGATACAAATTTTTAACTAAGCAATACATAAAATAAGACTGTTATAATGGATTGAAAGATTTTTTTCTTAAATTCATGGACTTATATAGTTCATAAACATACTTCTGCATATACTCTCGGCAGCACTATTCTCATTCATAACTCATTTTGGGAAATATTACACAATAGTTCTAATTTGGCTCTGGTATATGCGCAGCTTAGTTGCGAGAAAAAAAGAATGAATGCATTGTCCGCTGATAAGTTTACAATTATTCATTTTAGAGACCTGCCTAATGTAACCACAGATGATCTGAGACAAGCCATTCGTCAGTTGAACTCTTATTTCAACCCAAGTTACATCACTGATATAAAAACATTCACGCAGCTGTATGGAATCATAAGGAATAACAGATATATGGTAACAACAATTTATTATTAGTATTGTAATCTAATCTAATCTAAGTTACAAACATATGTAACATTGGGGATTCACATTACATGCATTCTCACAAGCAGACACGTACAAGTTCGCGCTTGCGCACGCTGCATGTGAACCTACAATATAAAAACCAAATCTGAAATGGACATACACCCTGCAACTCTTGCTGACCTCTGAAACAGGGGTGACATTGGCAAAGTGAACCATTTTTTACAGCATGGGTGGTCAGCCGCATACCAACCTATAAGTCAATAACTCAATGTTTTATATACCTACTTGGTGTTATTTACCTGTGATGTTATCCAGACAAGGACAAATTTTAATGTGCGGACTTAACTTTATAGAATGTACAGTCCCTGGCCAATTTATTAGACGCACTAAAGTTTTTATGCAAATTGTTATTAGTAGCTAATGAAATTAGTAAAACTGTTGTTAATTGATTATTTATGTGAACTCTACTTCATTATACAGGTAATGTCACAAATAAAACGTGGTATTTGTTGAAAATATTTTATTTTGATAATTAAAATAAAAATTGAGTATTATGACATAAATTTTAATATTTTGTATAGCCTCGTTTTGCAGCTATGAGAGCCTTAATCCGAGGGTACAGCCCTGTATCAACAGAATATTAAAAGTTTATGTCACATTATATATTTTTTTTTAATTATCAAAATAAAATATTTTCAACAAATACCTCATTTTATTTGTGATATCACCTATATTATGAAGTAGACTTCACATAAATAAACAATTCACAACAGTTTAACTATTTAAAAACCAAATTTCATAAGCTACTAATAACAATTTGCGTACATAAGTGTAGGTGTTTGCTTAATGTTTAGGGGTGCTAATGATATAGGCCATCTTTTCTTTTCATATTTTAGGTTTCTCAAGTCATGACATTGTTGCCGCAGAAATGTGGGGATTTTTTTGTGAAGTGTCGCTGGGAAGGCAAGTTTGTCAACTGCTCAGAGATTTTCCTTCCAGCTTACACGCTATATGGAAAGTGCTGTTCTTTCAACTTCAAACACGCTTTCTGGTATGTATCCACGTGCCAACTAAGTACTTCTCCTTTCTATTTTTTAGGGTTTGGTGGTTCACACAGTGAAAGCCCATTGTATTTAGTTGGTACAAAAATCAATCTATTAAATCAATTACTGTAAAATAAAAAAAAATAAAAAAATTAAAAAAAAAACTGCCATAATACATAGTATTATAGTCATAGATGTAATTATAGTATAGGTACTTATCTATGCTTTTGACTGTTAATCATGAAGTTAGCTGTTGTTTTGCTACTGGTTATTATTTTGAGACAAAAAAAATAGCATTGACATGCCTTAAAATATAAATATCCTGAGTATAAAGTACAACATATTACGCTCCCCTTTTTTGCAACAAAGCTGCACATGTATCGCAACTTGTTGCTGCCGCATACCAAGTTACTAGACACTATTAATTGAATGGATAGAAAAATGTATAAAAACTAAAATACTCACTAGGAGTGCTGTTGTATCTCCATACATTTTTATTATTTATGCGATCAGGGGAGAGTTAATGTAATGTTCTGCACTCGGGGTAAAGAAGTGATGCCAAAGAGATTGTGTCCAAGTATATTTTTTAAAGAAAAAAAAATGATGCATTCATTTGCAATGCACTCTTGTTGTGAATTTTCATGTACAAAATTGTGTCGTCACACGGTCAAGTTGTTAAAGAAAATGCTTACAAATATTTTGCTGCAGTTTGCAAGGGACGCTTATCCCATAAAAGTGTGACGTTTGCTTGCGAAAAAAAAACAATTCAAAAATGAATTCAAAATTATGCTGAGTCCTGCTGAATGAGTATGCTGAATTATATGAGTCCATTAGTAGGTATACGCAGTCAAAATTGTTAAAATAAGTACTTAATCCACCAAATATTACACAAGTAGAATATGATTGTGACCTTTGTTAATGAATATGACTGATAACTTTTAGGAGAACCCATTACAAACCATTGCATACAAAATACTTTGGCCCTCATATGGGTTTATCATTGTTGCTTGACACAGAAGCTGATAATGCAATGGTTTTTGAGCATGGAGGATCATCTTTGGTAAGTTCTCATCACTTTATTCATTACTGATAAGTATGTGAGGTTAGGTTGAGTTAGGTTTGTTTATGACATGTTGTATGTTAAGTTAGGTTTTAAAATGACATTTGTAATCTCTCACAAGATGGCGCTGACACAAAATATTTTTTAGGTTATGGTTCACAAAAGTGAAGATTACCCGGCTTATTTGGGAGACTACCGCTTTGCTAAGTCAGGACACGAGACTTTTTTCTCATTGGATGGATTCAGCATCAAGGTTGCTAGCGATGTGGCAGAGCTAGAACATAAAGAGTAAGTTGATAATTTGAACTTTTAAGCATGATACCTACTGCTTTTAAGTTTATAAGACACTATATAGCAACATAATAGACATACAAACCTGTGTTTTTCAACCGACTCGGGACATTACAAACTTCTCTTGATGCAGCAGTGTGATGTCACAAGTCTAGGAGACTCGAGTCCTGAGTAACCGAATACTAAATAATTTATAATCTGAAATCTTTATGCACTGCCACAAGGTAAAATGTGAGAGTTTACACTTACGCATGCTGCACATAGATTTAAAAAATAAGACCCAGACCTCAAATGAACATAAACCCTGCAATTTTTGCTAACTTTCCATGAAATAAAAGTGAATTAGTTGTACACTTTTTTATAACTATAGATGATCAACGTCATACCAATCTATAAGTCAAACGCAGAATGCTTTCTTGTAAACAATCCAGAGGGATGATATTGCATTTGTTTACCAGCTATTGTATTTCATGCGATGCCTCAGTTTTTTATTTAATTCTCTTTTATTTCAATGCATAAATCCCTTCATAATAGGGTACTTCCACATATTTTATTTCATAAAATGATAAACTACAGTATAGAGCCGCGCTAGTCTGAACCCTGCCTAATCCGTTGATCGCGGTAATCCAAACAATCTCGCACCCAGGAATGAAGATAATAAGCCATGCTGAGCCTGTGCAGGCATTCAACAAATGCATTCAACGGGCTGACGAAAACGGCGTGTCAAGTCAGGACACATTGTTGTTGCGGCGATTGCGAAGCGATGTTTTTTGCCATAAAATGACCAAATCAAAACAAAAGTCAATGCTACATTTTCTTGTTCCAAAGTAGTATGCAGAAGGAAATATGAAGGACAATATAAGATATATTTTGTTTTTATTATTTGTGGTGTTCTATTCCATAATTGACTATTTCCAAAATTGGGCAAATTGAGTTACATATGCAGATATTCTATTTTTAGTCTCACGGATCAGAGTGCATAGTTATTTTTTGCAAAATAACACTATTTACACTTGTGATTGAGCCAATTGAAAATCGTAATTTTTCTCAAAATGCACTATTTACAGTATGGACAAAAAAAATATTCTTCTCTAAATGTACTAATTCCATTTCTGGCCAAAAATGACTATTTCCCTATTCAAAACACATTGCAGCAATTCAAGTTTTTTCCATAGTGCACTAATTCCACATAGAGTATATTTTTGTCAAAATTGACTAATTCCTCATATTTTGTGAACTGTCAAAGTGTCAAAATAGCTAAAAATATATAAATCGTTTTTTTTTAACAAAATAGAACAAATATTTCCAGTTTGTGGACACAGTTACATGCCAGCGGACCGCACATTTGGGAGAATATAAAAAATTATAAGAAAAACAAAGAAATTCTGTCTCCTGTGGCATACTATAGTATATTTGAAAAAATTTGCCAGGTAAAAGTTTACGGAAAAGATTTTCAATTTATGACTACAAATCTGTTGTAAAACCTTTATTAAAGCCATTTCCATTTAAAATTACGGAACAAAAAGTAATACAATACATTAAAGGAAAAAAGCCAGTGTAGGGGTATCGTCAACCTACAGTGGATCATTTGTGACTGCCAACATTTCAAAAAAACAAAAAAAGATTTTGACGAAGGACAACACTGCAAATATTACAGAAAAAAATCAAATAAAAAAGGCAAAGAAAGAGGATGTGGCAAAATTAATGAAATATTTTACAAAACCGCCAGATGCTTAACAGTTTTATAATGAAGTATTGGGTTTGGAACACTTCGATGAAGTATCTGATTCAGAAGAACAGCTATTTGATGAAGACTAATAAATTTACCCATTTGAATTTTGTATTTACTTTTGTTCTATTTTTGTATTCACTACTAATAAACTACTCTATAAAATATTTATAGTTTTTCATCATTACCTTTTAACCAATATTATACAAAACTGAGCAAAAGTGACTATTTCCTGGAATTAGTCAAATTTGGAAAGAAACATAATTTTTTTTTTTGAATTTATGTAAATAACTTTTGATATAATACTTGGATGATGTTGATTTTTTGAAGAAAGATGAACATCTAGATTACCTTCAATACAGTACACATAATTTACAACAGGTGTGCTTTATTATGCTCATAATATAAATTCCCTGTTCCTGTAAAAATGTGAAATTGGAAATAGTCAGATATGGAAAAGAACACCACATTTACCTACATAAAATTTGTCCCATGCTATAATCCGAACACCCCGTTATTTCAAACCCTCCTGTGTTTTTAGAGGGTTTGGATTAACGAGGCTCTACTGTACATTTTTAAAAAAACATCTGCGTTTTTAAAAAAATAATATCTGGCTTAGTTTTTAAATTATAGCTTTTTAAAATTTGGGCATTTTTGATTTCCGGTAAAGCAGGACATTTTTTTTATTTCGGCGGATACGACATTGATGGATCTTCGGAGTGTATCAACTTGCCCAGATTGTCTGTCGGATCCATCTGCGGCAGTGCTGCATTTTGGCGGGACTCAAATTCTCGCCATTTGATTTTTGAAAATTAACAATGATATCTTTATTTTTACTACTTAAAAAAATATATTGTTACGAAATTGGGTTCAAAAGTCTTTCAAATTAAAATACACAGGTCTTCTTATACAGTTATTTATTTTACACTTTACACTATTTATTTTTACAAAGGTTTCTCGACTATTCCACTTGGTTTCTGCTCACTGCTCAAGTTAGTTCTATGTGTTTGTAAATCTCGTATGATACTGCTCGCCTTCGGGCCACTGGCACCCTTTTATACTCTAAAGCAGTATAGTCTAGATCCTATAGTTGCTAGACAATTCCAGAAAGAAAAGTAATTATTATTTCTCGATGCTTCACGTAATACCTAGAGACACAAACACAACCATCAATCCAGAATTCCTATAATTATAACAAATACCTAGAGAATTCTACACTTATACACAATTATCGATCTTACCCACCAATACTTATGAGGATTCTTATAACTATAACTACCCATACTTATTTCAATATTTATATTTACATAACAATATGGTTGTGATCCTTGAAATGTACTCTACACAACCATAGTATTTTCAAACGTTTTCCCCACCACTGCAATTACCCTATTGTTTTAGTCGGGAGTGTTTATTCCGCCATGAAAGGAAACTGCATTTCTTCCAAGAGTACGAGGAGCGAAACTGTCAGATAGAGTGCCTGATGAACGCCTCCATCAAGATGTGTGGGTGTCTGCCGTTCTTCTTCCCCAGGAGAGGTTTCCACAACGAGTGCCTGCCCGTGGACGTGCCATGCCTGTATGGGAGAATCAGTAAGCTTATATGTAACTCATTTTGTTGCATATTGCCTTGACCACAACTTGACCATCAATGCTATAATAATAATTATTATTATAATATCGTCGGTTACAAGGAATTAGGGCATAAGCGACAAAAACTAAATTGTTCAGGAGAGCAGTTTAAAAGTTTGAGATTGCAGAAAAATGCCATAACTATTTTATTTGTTATCATATTCTTAAAATCAAAACAGCTCTAAAATAAAAAAAAAACAAAGGCATTTATTGACATTCCTATTAATGTGGTTTTATGATGTTTTTCGATTTTTTTATGTCACAAGCACCTTTAGGACAAAAAGGCCAAAATCTTGTCGGATACACCAAAACTATACTTCGAAAACGCAGTTGTTTGCTTGGGCATAAACAATAAAAAAAATCATCGTAGATCTATAGGAGTTAGCACATTAGAAAGAGCGGAAAATTTTAAGTACGATAGAGCATTCATACCTCATTTTTGACCAAAACGTCGCTTTTGCCCTACTTCCTTTTAACCGTCGATATTAAGATGATTTATTTGGTGAGCGCTGTTTTTGTATGTATCACACCTCAAGTGCTGTCACTGTAGAAAGTGCCAATTCTCAAGCAAGACCCAGTTACTGTAAGGCTGCCTGGACCTTTAGTGACCGATCTTTGGTAAAGGTATATGAATTTTTTACCCAGCGAAGAGCATATTTTAAAATATAAATGGTATATTTGTTAAGCTCCGCCAAGATTCGAACCCACAACCTTCCATTTATGAGTCAAAAGTGTTAACCGCTAGACTACGGACCGGTATGATAGCCCGGAGTTGGTTTTGACCTCATTGATCAACCGCAGCCACCGCCGATTGTCCAATTCCTTCCTTCAATGCTCCATGCTCCTACTGCATGCTTTTCATATTATTCTATCTCTTCCAACTGCCCTGCACCCCTTGGGTTCCATCACAACAACCCTCTTTTCCAGGCTCCGAAGGACAACGTAACATCATCAAAAGCACTAGATATAGTTCAACTCAAATGAAGAAATGATTTTTGTAATTCTATTTCATAATTTGTTTATTATTTTACCATGAGTGAACAATTTTGAATTTGCAACTTTTTTCTCAATGAGCAAATGTCAGTCTCAAATGGGACTGAAATGTTCCTAGCGACGCAGCCGAGTGACGTAACAATACTGTCTGTGCTAATTCATTCACCGTAATGGTGGATTGTTGTGTATATAGTAGGATTGGGACACTGATAGAAAAATACATCAAACAGACATCGCCGGCAGGGATTAATCAATACGGCCAACACCCATCCTGGCCATCATCACCATGGTAATTCTAACCTTCCAAATATTGGTAATATTTTTATGAAGACCTGTCAATCCAAGATGGCCGCAAGTGAACAGCTGATTAGTTTTCATACAAATATTACCAATATTCGGTAGGTAAGAATTACCGTGGTGATGAGACTTCCAGCCCTGTTGTGCCATTGATGATGAATATAGTAACAAAATTATACTTCAAATTTTGAGCCCTTACTATATTTGTTTATTTTTGTGTTTTTTCCATTTGATTCAAGGAGAGTTTTTGACTGATAATGAAAAGCATTCCTTGGAATGTCAGTGCGACCGACTGTGTGACACAACCCTGTACCGAGTGCATTCCGATATGGGGAAGCTGGACGCTACAGCGTTTGCCAACTCTAATGACTTCTAGTAAGTTTCTTCCGTAGTCCGCCAGTATGAGATCTGTTCAAAATATTTTGTTATTTATTGAATAACATTTTTTGATGGCTTTAGGCTTTCACGGCCGGATTCAGATGCTTGATTTTATCTTTCCGAGCTTTGACCATGTTCCATAGTTTTGAAGCCATTGAAATCTATAAAAATAAAAATTTCAACAGAAAGGAAGAGGGCTTAAAATTAAACAAAACATGGTTGAGCTCGATTAAAGTTGTGACGCAGGGTAGTTTTACACCTAACAATCAAACCACACCCCCTTTAGCAACTACAAATAATAAATAGATGCCGCCTTTCATACAAGCATCAGAAGGGAGCAGAGCTCCGAAGAAGCCACACACAGTGGTGACAAAACGTAGGCTGAAGTCTTCAAGAATCTCAAGAAGAAGAAAAAAGAAGAACAAAACTACGGACCATGGTCAAAGCCCGGAAAGACAAAATCAAGCAACATTTTTGTAAAGCTTAAAACTTTTTTCTTGGTGAGCAAAAGTCAGAATTGTCTAGGACTGCTGTCTTTAGCAAACTATAGCCACATATTTGTTTGCCTCTTACCTAGCAGCCAGGCCGTGTGATTATACAATTTGGTCTATGTTAATTCACGTGAGAACCTCATACTAGCTGTATCCTCCTTGTTATTATTTTCATCCATAAATTTCTCAAACCATCAGCCATTTTTTTGGAAAAAGCTTAACCATTAAAATTAAAAAAATCAAGAGCCTTTTTTCCCAACATTTTCCACTGAAAAAAATATTTTAATTCATAAAAACTGTGATTTCCAAGTTTCATGTATGTAAGGGAAAGACGTGTACCTTGGGACGGTTTTACCTTGGGACAGTTGCTATAACTTTTGTTGGGCTCTACTGGCAGATCTAGGATATACGTCATAAGCTGGCAGCAGTGTTTTTGAGTAATTGAATGTACCCCTTTCCTGTTTAAAAAAAGATTCTTGGTGACAGGTGGTCCAAGTGTGTTTTCGATACTATGAATTAAAATTTACCCGCGTTTTGAAGAAGTGCATAACACCACAGTAAGTACTATTACTTACACATTTTGATACCCCTTCATTACTTTGTTATTCATGAACACAATATGAAGCATTTTTTATGAAAATCTCTAAAGTTATAGTTTTTAGGTAAAGTTTGTAAAAATATGTGCATATTTGTACCTTGGGACAGTTTTTGGGTTTCACCATGGGACGTGTCCTATGATGAAACCAAGATTCTGATTTGTCTCCTTTAAGAGAAGGAGACAAACGTGGAAACACCATCAACAAGCAGTGCAACTAACACAGCAAAGACTCCAGAGGAACTTCGTCCTCTGTAGCTGGGAACTTCGTCCTGCATAGTGAAGATACCGCCTGAGCCTACCATATGTTGGGGACAGCATTCATTCAACTTCAAGTTTCCTAGAGTATTAACCTCAAATAATGTACCTATAAGCATTACATTATAAAATAAATTGTGCGCTTATTTTTTATTATTAAAATTAATTCAATTCTCATATTAATTTATTCAATATGATTCTATCCCTGTCCCAATGTGCAACCAACCCTGTCCCAAGGTACAAGACCTGTTTGTACCTTGGGACAAATTGCACTGTCTTGTTATTTGGTGAGTACCGACTTCTTTAATGATGTTTTGGCAAATACGTATTCACCATTCACTAGCCAAAACTGCATTCTTTCATGGGGATAAGTTGAAATTCAATTTGATTTACATACCAAAAATTTAAAAAATCAAAAGCGAATTTTGTCCCAAGGTACACGTCTTTCCCCTATTTACTTCAAATATTATTATTGAAACATGTCTCCTGTTATTTTTAATAAAATTTACCAACCATGTTGCTATAAAATCAGAAAAAGGGAACTGTTTTTGATTTTATCAGTACCAAACTTCACAAGAACCATTCAGAAAATATCTTTCATGTTTCCTGAAAAGTTTGTAAAAATCAAATGATCGGTTAAGGAGTCCATAGGGAACAATTCATATTATGCTTGTTGAGCTATTATTTTTCATCAGTTTCTACTTTGTCTCCTCCATGTTTCAGCGCTGGTGTTAACTTGACCAGTGATAAAAGTGTTGTCCATATATTCTTCAAAAAACAAACCCTGAGTGTGTTGAGGCAGGACACAATCATACCCTGGTGGAATTTAATATGTGAGTGCTTACTTTATGAACTAGTTTGTATTTATTTGTGAAGATGTATTCAAACTCAAATGACAGCTGCTGGAGAGATGCTTTCAGGGATCTGTTGCCATGGTCTGTAGAAGCTGGAGCTTCTGGACGTTTGGCCCATGTCTAAGATGGGCTTCTTCACCCCGTTTATTTTAAGCCTTATAGGTCTGTAGTCTAGTCGTAGTCTTAGCAACCCAGCTATGGGATGACACATCTTGATTTAAATCCATTCAAGCATATAAATTGAATTTAATAATTGTTGCAGCTAATCTGGGGGGAGTCTTTTGTTTATTTTTGGGCTGCAGCATTGTGAGTATACTTGAGATTGTTTACATCTTTGGAATTAAATTTATTAGCATTCTTAGAGAAGAGAAAAAGAAGAAAAATAGTGGTAAGAGACGTGCCAGGTCTAAAAAGCAGAAAGGGATTGAAAAGCCGTTTTATTGGTAGAAAGAATTAAATAAAGTTGGGACATCATCAAATTGTTTTATTCAACACTCCTACTCCGAGCCTTTAAACATTATTCTTATTCTTCCTCAGCCTTTCTCAGTCCACTCATAGATGTAGCGCTTCTTTTCTTCTCTTTTAATTTTTTAGTATTGTTTAGCAACAATGTTCATGCACCGTTTAGCTATTTCTCTCAACCCAAGGTAATGGAAAACCAAACTAAAATTCAACATTTTTTGAATATGGAACTTTTTTCTCTAAGCAAGAAGGAATTTGGTGCGTTCACCGTCGCAGGACCGTCCACTTGGAATCGGCTGCCTCCTGATGCGCGAGCCAGAAAAAGTGCTGAAACCTTCAAACAGGGAATGAAGACCCACCTCCTCGCTTCATAAAAAGTGACAAAACGGCACTCTACAAATTATTATGAAAAAGATTCAAAGGCGCGTTGGTGTCACAGACGACGTACGGCATAAAACCAAATCAAAATGGTACTGTGTAAGCCATTAAGCCACCGAAAATGCCGAAAACGACAAAAGGTCGCCAAAGAGAATCTTCCAATGGAGAACCAGGATGGAACCACAACTAAGATGGCTGGATGATATTCCGTGGACTGCTAGGTGGCTTAAAAAAGACATCAAATAAAAAGATGAGCAGAAAGTTGAAAGATCCTGAATGGAGACAAGCAGAAACAGAAGAAGAAGAAGACGACCGCGGAAGCACAGGGCGGAACATAGGCGCGGAAGCAAGTTTACGAAATACTTTTTATAACGCTTGCTCTGCCTTGAGGTTTTTTCATTTTACTATTCTGACGTTGGTACGCCATGAAACGTCAACGCCATGAAGTTGTCAATGTTTACGTTTTTGACGGATTATGACAAAATATTTTTAGATAAATCGAACATTTTTTATCGGATCTTGTAAAAAATAATATAAATACGTAAAATCTTAGTATTCGTGTTATTAAAAAAATAATGAAGTATTATTTTCAAAGCCAACAAATATTTGTACAAAAGTCAAGCTTGTAAATTTGTAAAATAGCGGCCGCAGGATCACCTTAGATTACCTACGTGTAAAAAGTGCAATAATCGATATTTATCTCTTACCAGCGTTGCATAATTATGTTATAAACATTGAGATGCTGTTGTGAAATGAATTGATTGTTATTTAGTTGATTAAAAGCTTGAAAATGCGGGTCCGTCGCTTGGCCAGCCTGTTTTGGGCCCTAATCATGGCGGCGTGTTGTTTCGCCTTGTATTTCTTTACAGACAAGGTGCTAAAGACTCCCATGAGGAGCTCAGTGCATGAAGAAATGCAAGACGTAAGTATTCTGGTAGAATCCCAGTGTGGAGGACCTATTTTGACTTTGCAATCTGTAACCCGCCAGAGCCTCTGCAGAGCTGCCTCCATTTCTTCCTATCCTTACATATCTCTTTCAATTCATTCATATCCATCACCTTTTTCATGCATTTTCTTCTTTTGCGCTCACTTTGTATTTCCCATTCTTTTACAATCTCCACAATCTGATCACTCCATACTTTTCTCGGTCATCCCTTACATTTTTTTCCTTTCACACTTCCTCTGATGACAACCTGAGATGGTGCTTGGCCTCTCTGGTTAACCGTAGCCTTCCTCCTCCAGTTCCATACTCCTATTACAGGACAATCCGTCACAGACAGCGCTGGCAGTAGTTGATCAAGTAGATGAAGAATATTCATCGGTTTTTGTGTCCCGTCTTGGGATAGCCCAATAGGGTATTGCAGGGGGGGGGGGGGAAACGGATGAAAATGCTATAGTTGTGTAGAGTACATTTCAAGGATCACAACCAAATATTTTTACTAGTAAAAATAAAGATATCATTGATAATATTAAAAAATAAAATGATGAGAATTTGCGCTCCTCCAAAACGCAGCGCGGCCGGCTAGCCACGCCGTGAAGTCAAAATGACGTAGATGGATCCAACAGACTACCTGGGCCCGTCGGTACACCGAAGATCCATCAACGTCATATCCGCCTAAATAAAAAAATGTCCTGTTTTACGGGAATTTAATTGATTTATGCAAATTTTAAAGTGCTATAATTTAAAGTGGTATTATTTTTTGAAAAACACAGATGCATGTTTCTAAATGTAGTCTATTACAGAGAAATGTAGTCTAATCATAAAAAAAGTGAAATGATCCTGTTGGTTGAATGCTTGCATTTCATGCTGAGAGCTAGCATTCCATACCCACCAAAGATATCAGAAATGATTTCCCGTTTCGTTGATAACAAACTCAAAATGAAATACCGACAAGGCTTACCCAGCTTTTACAAGAAATGAGAACCAATCCCTCCGGGAGTTGGGAAACCCACACTTATTATTGTTAAGAATTGTGAGTGAATTGTTACCTACTTTCCTTCAATTATTCCCAACATTCGAAATCCGCACACGCAAGCACGCAGGCGCATGTCAAGTCTACTTGACATGCGCCCCTGCTTTCCGCGGGAATTCACCATAAATAAGAAGTAGCCAGGTGACATACCAAAAATTCCCAAGTTTTCTAATAGCCCGAGTCCATCTTTATTTTGTATATCTTCCAGAACAAATGGCTGCATTTTGAAGATCGGCTGAAGCAGCTGGAGTCAGAGCTGAGCCAGCACCACGCCGTGGTGGGGGAGATCCGCTCAGCTGTGAAGCAGCTGCTGCCCCCCGCTGCTGCTGCTGCTGGGGGGGCGGAGGCCCTCAGGGGGCCGCCCCCCCAGCAGCCCCTCAACCCCTTCAAGACAGCGGCCCCTGCACGCAGCGCCCAGCCCAAGTGTGCCATGAGAATGGACAGTGTGCCCAACACTCACATACAGGTCTTTAACCTCTCAACTGCCAAAGTGCTGATCAGCGCTCTATGTTCTTATCGCGGTTTATTTATTTATTATACCACGGTAATTCTTACCTACTGCCCGTTAATTCTTACCTAGTATTTGTATGAAGACCTGTCAATCCAAGATAGCCGCAAATGAACAGCTGATTAGTCTTTATACAAATATAACCGATATTCGGTACGTAAGAATTACCGTGGGGATGAGACTTCCAGCCCTGGTCTTGTCAAAACTTGTTTTTTTTCTTTAAAAAATTGACTTGTAAATAGGAACGCAATTCACCAACCTATTCTGCCTGGCCAGAAACAGGTATTAATATCATCAATTAATAATTCATTATTGTATATTTTAATGAATTATTCATTCATAATTACCTAATGACATCTTTAGCAATGACTGTGTGCGGACGTGTTTCTGAACGCTCCGCGCGCTGCCGTTTGCCCAACGCAGCAAGTTTTTTTCTTTTCACTCTCAAAGTGCTATTTTTGCTTCTGTGAGCCCGAGCTATACTTTACTTTGTTCGTCTCATCGTTTTACGTGCGCGTGTGTAGTTATTTTTTGGATTCGACTTTTTATTTTTGTGTTTTTCGTGAAACAGTGTCTGTGCTAAAATAAATTTCTAGAGCCGCTCTCGTAAACCCCACTGACCCGTGCAGTGTCTCAAAACGTGCACCGCAATATTCCCTATCGTTCGACATATCACGCGTTGATATCTAATAATAATTTGTATCAAAATCGCGAAAAATCTTTTTTCTTGTATCGCGAAATTTTAGGCCTACTCCGGAAAGCCCACTCGATGGCATTTCTCGGAACCATCACCATTAAGCCCGCCCCGCCCCCCCCGTCACCCCCGGCCATTAGTAGGCCACGCGCGCGCTCCTGATTGGCTTCGGCCAAGCCCCACCCCAAGGTCATTAGCTGGCCACGCCCCCAGTCATTAGCTGGCCAAACCCCCCCCCCCTCCCGGCCGTACACGACACGGCCTTCCCTGGCTGGCCCCGCCTGGCCACGGTTTCCCCCGCCTTGTCCCGCCCACCAGCGGGCCTGGCCGTCTCTCTTATTGGACCAACTAAGGCAGGGCCCGACTGCTTGGAGTTTCATTGATTGATAAACTCCAACCATGCCGCTTGCCCATACGCCGACGGCCCACAAGCCACGGATTAAGACGAGGAAGAGAAGGGGAAGCCAGAGTGGCTCCCTCCCTTCTTCTTCAGGTAGCTGCAGCCCCCCTCCCGACCGTCGCACCACCCCTCGCGCGTCAACGTCCGCCGCCAACTCCCCCACAGCCCCGGTAGCCCCCACCACCCCGTGTACCCCCCGCGCCGCTGTCCCCACAACCTCACCCGCTGCAGGCTTTGAGGAAGCCTTCAGGGGCATCAAGGAGCTATACAACTCCAAGGCCAACAAGACCACCAAGGCTGAAAGAGCCCTCATTGACCAGCTGCTGGACAACATCAGCTGGGAGAGAGCCGCTATCCGCGAGCGAAGCGGGGACCAGGAGGTGGAACTCCTCCAGGCCCAGCTCGAGCTTGCTAAAACTAAGCTCGCCCTCTCCGATATGGAAATGGAGCTAAGCAAGGCTAAGCTCCTAATTACCACCCTCAGGAGGAATCTAGAGGACTCCTCCGCGACCTCCGCTGCCCCGCAGGCACCTTCCACCGCCGCCGCCGCGACTGCTGCCCCTTTCCGTCCCTCTAGGACGTGGAGCAAAGTTGCGGCAGGGAAGCCCGACTTCCCACCCCTGGGGCCCGCTCGCCCAGTGGTAATTGTCAGCTCCAAAGCTGACAATGACACCCCCCGCTCGTTTGAGAGGACCCTTCAGGCCCTCTCTAACGAAGTTAACCCGCAGTCTCTGGGTGTCGAGGTAGTCCGAAAGGACAAGACTCGTAATGGGGGCGTAGCCGTACGGCTGCGTACCCAGGAGCAGGCCTCCAAGTTGATCCAGGCCCTATCAAAGAGCGCTGGTCTGTCAGCCCAAGGTCCGCAACCGAGGATGCCCAGGTGCATCATCTTCGGGCTGCCCCAAACCACAACAATAGACGAGCTGTCCTCGGCAATCGCGGCCCAGACAGAGGATCACTCCACCTTGACTCGAGAAGAGATAAAGCGCCGAGTGACGCTCTCCCACAAGACAGGTCCCCGTACAGGGAACTGCCATTTTGTCGTCAACGTCCCCCCGTGCATCAGATCTGCCCTGATAAGCAGAGGCCGCCTGTTCCTAGGCTGGGATGCCCATGGTATCCGGGACTTCTGTGGAGCCACCCGCTGCCACAGATGCCAGATATTTGGCCACATCGCAAGAAATTGCAATAAGCCGAGCGTGTGCTCGAAGTGCGCTGGCCCCCATGATAGGGACCAGTGCAAGGCGGAGGCCGCCCTCCATAAGTGCGCTACGTGCACGCAGCACAAGGCCCCCGCGGGCGATCATCAGACGGGCGACGAGAATTGCCCCGCGCGACTCGCCGCGGCCCGCCGAGAGATGGCCAGAACAAATTACTAATGGCTCTCATGATAGGACAGCTGAACGCCAACAACAGCCAAGCGGCAACGGCAGAGGCCCAAGTCATCATGGAGGCCCACAAACTGGACGTGCTGCTCCTGCAGGAGCAGTACACCAGGGAGGGGGCAACCTGGGGGCTGGGGCCAGACGCCCGCACAGTGGAAACCGGACATCCCCCGAGAGCTGCGGTAGTCATAGCGAACCCTTCCGTCAAGGTACTGTTTCTCTCCCATCTTTCCACCGATTTCCAGAGCTGCATTGAGCTGCAATGGAGCTCCAGAGAGTCCTTATACATTATATCTGTCTACTTTAAATTTTCCATTCCCACTGAGGAATTTCTTCCCCCGCTCGAGCGCGCTCTCTCCTGTCTTAGGGGAAAGCCTGTGCTCATCGGCGGGGACCTTAACATTCAGTCTACCCTCTGGGCTCCGTGCGTGCCGGCTTCTCGCACCAGAGATCAAGGCCGCACCTTCCTGGAGGAGTTCATTTACACTGAACAACTGACCGTCATTAATGATCCTCTTAGTATTCCTACCTTCACGTCACACTCAGGGACCGGGGAGTCGCACATAGATGCGACACTCACAAGCCCCTCTTTTAGCCCCTTTGCCATCTCCGACTGGCAGGTTCACCCAGACGCTTCTTGTAGCGATCATAGACTCATCACATACAGGTTATCCACCCATACTTCTCTTCCCCCTATCCCCCTCTCTGGAGCTGCACTTCCTGCGCACTTTAGGGCCGGAAACGAAGTGGGATGGGAGGGCTTCAGGGCCAGCCTTGGGGAGCGCTTCGACCGCATCGCCCGTGAGGGCTGTAATGGTCCGGAAGAAGCTGCCGATAGGCTGCAGGAGGCCATCATCATGTCCGCCAATGAGTCCATTGGGCGTTGTGGCCCGCCGCGATCGAGACCCTCCGCCTGGTGGAACAACGGGCTTGCGGCCCTCCAGGGAAGGGTTAAACATGCAAGGAGGAAGCACCAGCGGGCCGTGGCAGGTACCTACTGTCCCTGTCATCTCAGTGACACCGCGTTGTCACAGATCATCCCAGCCCCTCAGGTTGTCCCCCCACTTGATACTGCCGCCGCCCGCGATGGCGCCGGCGCCGTCACCTCCTGCCCGCGCTGCGCTTCCCGCACCATCCCCGACCGGTATGGGGTTTCACCTGTGGCGTTCCTTAAGAACGCCCTCCGGAGATCACTTCGAGTGTATAAGCAGGAGATGAAGAAGGAAAAGAAGGCCGCGTGGCGCGCGTTCATCACTGCTAGCACTAATCCGGACCCCTGGGGAGAGGCATACCGCATGGTAACGTTTAGCGTCACGCTGGGCGGGGTGCTTAGCGGAATCACTCTTCCTGGGGCGCGCGGCCACTCTGGCACACTCACGTCCACGTGCGAGGCCTTCCTCGACGCGCTCATCACCACGGACTGCCCGCTGATTGACAGCGAGCAAGATGCACAGATCCGTGCCGAGGCTGCGCGTCCATTGGATAGCGCAGAGTCGTCTCTACCCACCTTCAGTGAGATAGATGCGATTGTAAAATCACTTGCTCCGCGGAAAGCCCCTGGACTAGATAGAATCAATAATTCTATGGTCAAGGTGGCGTGGGCCGTAGCCCCACACGACATTAAAGCCATTTTCGCCGCGTGCATCCAGCAAGGAGTCTTCCCGCGCTGTTGGAAGGTCGGCCTCCTCAAGGTACTCCGCAAAACCACCGCGAAACCACCGACGGACCCTAAAGCATATCGCCCCATAACCCTTCTCCCAGTCCTTGGGAAGATACTCGAAAAGCTCATCGCTAATCGAGTTGAATCCCACCTCACCACTTCCGGAATGTCAATTTCCGCCCGCCAGTATGGCTTCCGGCCTGGCCTCTCTACGGAGGACGCCATCCGGTCGGCCATGGAGGCGGTCAGGGAATCGACTTCCAAGTACGTACTGGCGGTTCTCCTGGACATTTCAGGCGCTTTCGATAGCGCCTGGTGGCCCATGATCTTGGCGAAGCTCAGGCGTCGTAATATTCCGGCTAATATATACGACTGCATAGCTTCGTACTTCTCCGCGCGACGCGTTACGATGGACGCGGGCCCCACCCTTATTGAGAGGGATGTATCCAGGGGATGCCCCCAGGGCTCAGTCCTCGGGCCCCTCCTCTGGAACATCCTGTTTGATGATCTTCTCTCTCTCCCTCTCCCCCAGGGCTGCGAGGTGCGTGCTTACGCGGACGATGCGCTTCTCACTGTGGAGGCGGGATCACGTGCTGAGATGGAATCTCTATCTCAGTCAGCCCTCCGCGCCATAGCAGACTGGGGGGTTAATAATAAGCTCTCCTTTGCTCCCCACAAGACCGAAGCTATCCTCCTCAAGGGTAAGCTAGACGTCGGTAGACCCCCAAAAATAATGTTCCTAGACACACGCGTAAAATTCTCGCGGACCGTAGTATACCTGGGCGTTTCCCTGAACGCCAACTTCCCCTTCGTTGAGCACGCGAAAGCCATCACCCAGAAGGCGAATAGCGCATTCGGGAAGATGGCTCGACTATCGAACACGTCGTGGGGCCTGCGGGGTCGTGCACTCCGCATCCTCTATGACTCGGTCTTCCTCGGCACCGCCGCTTATGCGGCGTCATGCTGGGCGGACAAGTGTCGGCGTGGAAATGCACGACGCGCGGCGCTTTCCGGTCAGAGGAGTTCGTTGCTCCTCCTGACAAAAGCGTACCGATCCACCGCGACGGACTCGCTCCCAGCCCTAGCCGGGGTGCTCCCCCTCGACCTCGAGCTCCAGTACCGCGCCGCTATCGGTTCTCTCAGGCGAGGCCTCCCGGCCAAGCTTGAACATCAGGTGATCCCGCCGCCGCCGGATGGACGCCTGACGCAGCGTGTCAGGGACTCGGTTCGCGACGCTACATACGCACAGTGGCAAAGGTACTGGGACGTCACATCGTGTGACAAGGTCATCTACTCCTTTTTTCCGTCGATCAGGGAGCGCATGGCTGCGCGGTGGCTCGTCCCGGATCACTTCACCAGCCAGTTCCTCACTGGTCACGGGAAATTTGCGCACTACCTTTTAGAACGGGGCGTCATCTCTCAGGGTGGAGGGGAGTGTTTGTGCGGACCCATTGCCCAGGACGTGCGGCACGTCCTGTGGGATTGCCCTCTGCTGCACTCTCAACGAGAGCTCCTCATCGACGCAGTCCGGCCGGCCGGTTCCGGACCGGTCGGCTACGCGGACTTCGTTGCCAGTAGAGCCAACTACCTTGCATTCCGCCGCTTCTGCCAGTCCTGGCACGAGTTCGCAGCCGCGGGCTCAAGACTGGGCAGAGGTGACCATTAGCCCTCAGTCAGTCCTCGCGACACCCATACATATTGACGTATGTACACCCATAACTTACTGCGCTCAGCGCGGATGGCAACTCGTTCGATACACGTCAATGAAGGGCTCCCGTCAGGCACATTAGCTTCAGTAACCTCGACGTTCTGGGGAGGGTGGGACTTCTTAGAGTCATGCGTTAGCCCCTGATTTGAGGATCCTCTTTTTCCTTTCTTGAGTAGAGTAACTTTAGCTGAATAACTTCAACGGGAAGGCCTTCCGCCGCCAAAAAAACATTGCAAGTGAAGTATCACCAAGTGAAGCGACTCCGCATGAGTTGTATGAACTTGGTGGGTGGAGGTGGGTAAAGTGCCTGTTGAACCAGGGTTAAAATTATGGTCAATGGACCCAGGCGGGGATCGAACCAGCGTTATTCTTTTCCAAATACGCTAGAAAGATCGGCCACTTTACCCCTTGGCCATCACACTGACAATTAGAATGCATTAGAATGTATGGGGAAATATAATGGTGTCCTTATATCCAGGAATATTAAAATATTCCTGGGTTTGTTATTTCTGTGTGTCATGTACCTGTATGATATTGTTTGTTTGCAGATGTTGAGTGTGTACGAGAAGCTGAAGTTTGACAACCCAGATGGAGGACCCTGGAAGCAAGGCTGGAGGATTGAGTACGATCCTCAGCAGTGGAACCCCCACCACAAGCTCAAGGTCTTCATAGTGCCGCACTCACATAATGATCCCGGTTAGTATATTTGTTACTTCCATCTATCAAGGACTTGAAGACTACAGGAGAAAAACAAGGAATGCCAGCAAAATAAGAAAATAATCTAGATTTTCAGCAGTAACTTTGTGAAAGTTCATTTAAATAGATTAAAATAAAAATTACTTTGTTTTAATTCACAAGAGTTTTATTTTTGTTAAACACAACCAGTTTCGGGAGAAGCAGTACCTCCCATCTTCAGGTGTAAATAGAAACTAACATATAATACAAAATTACGAAACAAGGATTTAAATTACAGAAGGGGACGGCGAAGTTGTATGTGGGCCGGGCTTAATAGGAAACATAGAAAGTAGAGGTGAAGTGTTAGGAAATAGGATATTATTTAGGAGATTATTTTCTGAATTAATATTTTTTGGAATTTCTATGTTTTCAAAGTTGTTCATAATTTTACCTTTCCCACATTCCTCACAAAGGTAAAATTATGACCAACTTTGAAAACTTAGAAATTCAAAAAAACATCAATTCAGAAAATAATCTCCTAAATAATATCCTATGCCAGGCTAATGCCCGCTTTCCACTGCGAGCGGGAAATAGCTGAGCGGGAGCGGGAAATAGCTGAGCGGAGCGGAGTGAAATAGTTTTGGCCTTCCATTGCGAAAGAGTTTTAAAAAATAATGGTATTTGCCTTCCACAGCCAACGAGCTCGACGGAGTGAGCTATGCGGGAAATAAGATGAGTCAGATGAAAGAGTTGTTTGCCTTCCATCTACAGCGGGCTTAGCGGAGCCAACTAGGCGACATGACAGTGTGTGACGGCTCGTTGCAGCCTACGCCCAGATCAAACGTTTTAATTATTAATAAAAAAGTTTTTTTTTGTTTTGAAAAATAAAAAGTAATGTATTATTTTGGTTTAATACATAAAAAGTAGATGTTTGAAATAAAACAGACATTTTAATACTTTCAAATTTATAAAATAACTAGCAGACTGACCGTACTGCGTACGGTTGTCTGCTAGGCCCTTCGGGCAGTGTAAGTCTGGCTTCGCAATAATTTTTCCTCAGACCTCCTTCATAGTAATTAAATGCTTTAAGAAGTAATTTGAAAAAAAAATTGCGGTAAAAGGGTTATTTAGTTCTTTCATGTTCTGAGTATCTTGTATGAAGCATGAGGTATGAGGCTGACCTCCCATACCTAAAAAAATGTTCACTGAACGAATGTTTCTCTGTTCCTGAAAAGGTCGGCAAAATTGCAGGGCTTATGGTCAAGAGAGGCTGAAATTTTTATTTGTAATTAAACATGCAGCATTTGTAAGCGCAAAGTCACTCATGTCTGCTTGGGGGCATGCATTGAATATGAATTATAAAATGTATGTATGCAACTTAGATTTATATTCTAAAATTAAAAACATCAAGTGCCACAATTAAATGTTAGCGTGAAATGACATTTGCCAGTTTGTGGGCGTGCATTCAATTTGAATCATCAAATAACTTTTTTTGCAACTTTAGATTATAAATTAAATTTAACATTGTTGAAGGATTTTTTAAACTCAAATCCTTGACGGATAGGTAAGTATGAGCTTGAATACCCATATCGCAAAAAATGGTTCACTTGACAAATGTTTCCCCTGTTTTTGAAAAGGTTGGCAAAAGTTGCAGGGCTTATGTTCATTAGAGGCCTTAATTTTAATTTTTAAGTTAACATGCAGCATTTATAAGCGCGAACCCACTTATGTCTCCAGGGGGGCATGCATTGAATATGAATTATAAAAGTTATTGTATCTGTGCAACTTAGATTGTATATTCTAATATTTAAAAAAATCAAGTGCCACAACTATATGTTAGCGTGAAATGACATTTGCCAGTTTGTGGGCGTGCATTCAATTTGAATCATTAAATAACTTTTTTTGCAACTTTAGATTATAAATTAAATTTAACGTTGTTGAAGGATTTTTCAAACTCAAATCCTTGACTTATAGGTAAGTATGAGCCTGAATACCCATATCGCAAAAAATGGTTCACTTGACAAATGTTTCCCCTGTTTTTGAAAAGGTTGGCAAAAGTTGCAGGGCTTATGTTCATTAGAGGCCTTTATTTTAATTTGTAAGTTCACATGCAGCATTTATAAGTGCGAACCCACTCGTGTCTCGAATATGAATTATTAAAGTTATTGTATCTGTGCAACTTAGATTATATATTCTTATATTAAAAAAAATCAAGCGCCACAACTATATGTTAGCGTGAAATGACATTTGCCAGTTTGTGGGCGTGCATTCAATTTGAATCATCAAATAACTTTTTTTGCAACTTTAGATTATAAATTAAATTTAACGTTGTTGAAGGATTTTTCAAACTCAAATCCTTGACTTATAGGTAAGTATGAGCCTGAATACCCATATCGCAAAAAATGGTTCACTTGACAAATGTTTCCCCTGTTTTTGAAAAGGTTGGCAAAAGTTGCAGGGCTTATGTTCATTAGAGGCCTTTATTTTAATTTGTAAGTTCACATGCAGCATTTATAAGCGCGAACCCACTTATGTCTCCAGGGGGGCATGCATTGAATATGAATTATAAAAGTTATTGTATCTGTGCAACTTAGATTATATTTTCTAATATTTAAAAAAAATCAAGTGCCACAACTATATGCTAGCGTGAAATGACATTTGCCAGTTTGTGGGCGTGCATTCAATTTGAATCATTAAATAACTTTTTTTGCAACTTTAGATTATAAATTAAATTTAACGTTGTTGAAGGATTTTTCAAACTCAAATCCTTGACTTATAGGTAAGTATGAGCCTGAATACCCATATCGCAAAAAATGGTTCACTTGACAAATGTTTCCCCTGTTTTTGAAAAGGTTGGCAAAAGTTGCAGGGCTTATGTTCATTAGAGGCCTTTATTTTAATTTGTAAGTTCACATGCAGCATTTATAAGTGCGAACCCACTCGTGTCTCGAATATGAATTATTAAAGTTATTGTATCTGTGCAACTTAGATTATATATTCTTATATTAAAAAAAATCAAGCGCCACAACTATATGTTAGCGTGAAATGACATTTGCCAGTTTGTGGGCGTGCATTCAATTTGAATCATCAAATAACTTTTTTTGCAACTTTAGATTATAAATTAAGATTACCGTTGTTTAAGGATTTTTCAAACTCAAATCCTTGACGGATAGGTAAGTATGAGCTTGAATACCCATATCGAAAAAAATGGTTCACTTGACAAATGTTCCCCCTGTTTTTGAAAAGGTTGGCCAAAGTTGCAGGGCTTATGTTCATTAGAGGCCTTAATTTTAATTTGTAAGTTCACATGCAGCATTAATAAGCGCGTACCCACTCGTGTCTCCAGGGGGGCATGCATTGAATATGAATTATAAAAGTTATTGTATCTGTGCAACTTAGATTATATATTCTAATATTTAAAAAAAATCAAGCGCCACAACTATATGTTAGCGTGAAATGACATTTGCCAGTTTGTGGGCGTGCATTCAATTTGAATCATCAAATAACTTTGTTTGCAACTTTAGATTATAAATTAAGATTACCGTTGTTTAAGGATTTTTCAAACTCAAATTCCTTGACTTAAGGGTTAGTATGAGGCTTATCACCCATATCGCATAAATGGGTTCACTTAACAAATGTGTCCCCTGTTTCTGAAAAGGTCAGCAAAAGTTGCAGGGCTTATTATGGTCATGAGAGGCTGAAATTTTTATTTGTAAATACACATGCAGGATTTGTAAGCGCAAACTCACTCGTGTCTCCGAAGAGGAGTGCATTGAATATGAATTATAAATGTTAATGCGTCTATGCAACTTAGATTGTATATTGTAATAATACTTTAAAAACATTAAATGCCGCAATAAGTACGGTTTCATATAAAAAGTTGACCTAATCGATCGTCATTATTTCTAAAAAATACATGTTATAACTGGTTGAAGTATAATTTTGAAATAAATAAAGAATATAGGTAGGTACTCAACGGAATTCAACCGAAAAATAATCGACTTGGCAATGGCAACGATGGCAACTTTGAAGCCTATGTTGAAGTGCTGGCAATTTATTTGAAATTCGAATGTCAAAATGAGTTTTGTTTCTCGCATAGGTTTTACATAAAAAGGTGTTGTGATTGATCATGTTTATTTATTTAAAAAACAACAATTTAAAATCTACTAATGATGAGGAAGCACATCCCAAGTCCTGAACAATATTTGTTGTGAATATGACGTGCATCTGTTCAGGAGTTCTTCAGTTTGAATGCCATTAACGCACAACTATTTTGTATGGGGAGGCCGTTGCATTTTATATTATAGGGGGATGTATGATGTGTTTTTGTAAATCATGTATGATGTGTTTTATCGCGGGGTACTTTCACATTTCTTGTGTAAACCTAAGTGTCCGCCCCCTCACACTCACCTCAACGGGGGAAAACATGTCTGCCAGATATGATGGAGCCAAACCATTTAGGGCTTTAAATACCATCAAACACACACGGTAGACCACCCTCTCAGGAAAACGAAGCCAATGTAGTTCTTTCAACAGCGGAGTGATGTGAGAGAATTTGGACATCCCGAAGATCAGTCTTGCGGCCGCATTCAAAACAGACTGAAATCTGTTCAGTTGCTTCTTTGACTGGCCGATATAAAGTGTGGAACAATAATCAATTCGGGACATCACAAAAGCACTCACCAATGTTTTAACCACACCCCGCGGTAGACACCTCCTGATAGCCCTTATTTGGCGTAGGTACTACATGTCTGACCCATTGAAGTCTTCTCGATGGCAATAACTGGTTATGATTGATTATAATCTTAATTTTATCATTTTCAGGTTGGCTGAAGACATTTGAGGAGTACTACACCTCGCAGACCAGCTCCATCCTGAACAATGTCCTGCAGAAGCTGACTGAGAACCCTCGCTACAGGTTCATCTGGGCTGAGATGAGCTTCTTCGCCATGTGGTGGGAAGACATCAGCGAGGAGCAGAAGCGACAAGCCAAGAAGTAATTCACTTGTGACTGTTGATCTGTACCCTGAGTATAAAACATTGCGTAAATCTCACTCGATTGGGTAAATAAAAAAGTATGGAAAATTCAAAAGCACTCCTAGAGATTGATTTAGTTTTCATACATTTTTTCAATATTGCGCAATCGAGGTGAGTTTAAACTATGGGAATGGCCTTTCTTCTCACATTTCTACATTCCTTCCTTGTCACAATAAGTTTTTGTTTGAATGGATCATTGGAGCGTGGAAGAGATGGTTGTGATAGCGGACCCAAAGGGGTGCAGGACAGTGGGAAGAAGCAGATTAAGGTGGCTGGGCATAGTAGTGGCATATTGTCGTGCCTTATGAGTATGGATTTTTATTTCAGCCACTAATTTTGGGGACCGTGCTTTCCGGTTTGTTGGCCACGCTTCCCACCTAATCTGAGGAATGCAAAAACTGTTGGTATCTTGAAAGGAGTACTAAAAATTAAAATCTTTACTAAAATAAATTATCAGTAATTTGTGGACATGGAGGAAAATGTCCAAGACATTATGGGTCGAAAAGAAGTCCAACGAAAAGGTGTTGCGGGACGTAGAAGAAAGAAGAGAGCTGATAAATCATATTTTAAAGAGGAAAGCCAAGCTAATAGGGCACTCAATCAGACACAGCACCTTTCTTAGCAACATCTTTGAAGGCAAAATCTTAGGACAACGCACAAGAGGTCGCCCAAGAACTTCATACTTCAAGGATTTGAAGCGGCTCATGGACGTCTCCTCCTATTCACATCTCAAGAGGATGGCAGCAGACAGAGACAGATGGCTGATACAACAAGGCTCTGCCTTTAGAAGATGATGATGAATTTGAGAGGGCCCTTTAGGTGTGACAAACACAAAACAGCGCTCTTTAGTTATGTGTATCTTTTAAATCAGTGGTTCCCAATCTGGGGGTGATTTGGACCCTTAGACGGATGAAAATTACTTAAGGGGTTATAGTCCCCTGAAACCTGTGCCTACCCCCGTCAACGGTCTTTTTGAGATGAAATCAGACATTGATGTATTTGGAAATTGCGTGTCTAACCCCTCCCCGGCTTGTTTAATAAATAATAATAATAAATTGACAATATTTTTAGTGCCGTTTTGTGAATTCACTGCAAGGGCACTGCAGGTTGAGGCAAATTTACATGTTGACAAGTCGCCTTCCTACCCGACCCCGTCATTTTTTTGAGCAAAATATTTTTCTGGTATGGTGATACAGGATAAGGTGGCAACGGGCTTATCTATTTACGCATAAAGGGGCAAAAATTTTTTGGGAAAGACTGTTCTAAATATATTATACTTGTATACATTTAAGGCTGCTGCAGTCAGGGCAGCTGGAGATTGTCACCGGTGGCTGGGTGATGAACGACGAGGCCAACTCCCACTGGATATCCATCGCCCAGCAGCTGACCACCGGTCACCAGTGGATCAAGAAGAACCTGGGCGTCCTGCCTCGCTCCGGCTGGGCCATCGATCCCTTCGGCCACTCCCCCTCTCAGCCCTACCTGCTCAAGTTGGCCGGCTTGGACAGCTCGCTGATACAGCGCACGCATTACAGTGTGAAGAAGGAGCTGGCATCCATGAAGCAGCTGGAGTTCAGGTGGCGGCAGATGTGGGGTGAGCTAAATTACTGTTTCTTTTAGTTAAGGTATAAAAGAATGTGATGAGATGGTTTGGGCATGTGGAAAGAATGAATGATGATAGGCTGACAGTATTTATACAAAGGAAGTGGAAAGGGACGACCGAGAAAAGTATGGAGTGAACAGATTGAGGAGATTGTGAAAGAATGATGTATACAAAATGAGCGTAAAAGAAGAAAATGCATGAAAAAGGTGATGGATATGAATGCATTGAAAGAGGTATGTCAGGATAGGAAAAAATAGCAGCAGCTCTGCAGAGGCTCCGGCCACCCCTAGCGGAATGACGACAGAGTTACAGTTACAGTACAGTTGATCGATAGCTCAGTCGGTAGAGTGCTTGTATTCCATGCCGTGAGCTCGGGTTCGAATCCCACCGAAACATGTAAAATAATTTTGCGATGGTTCACTTAAAGTTTGTTGTCGTTTGGATTAAAGACAAGTTTTTGTCATTTTTTCTGTATTCATTATTCCTTAACTATAGGTTGGTTTATACCTCATAGAGAGCTCGGGTTCGAATACCACCGAGGGTGTCAGAAATGATTTCTCGTTTTGATGTTTATTTCAAACCCCGAAATAAATTACCTGCAAGGTTTACTCAGCCTTCACAAGAAATGAGTAGTGAGGACACCCCCACTTCAACTGAAGTGGTTGATGTAAGGCCGGCCCTCTTACTTGTAAAAATAAATAGGTTCCACTCGCCGCATGCGAAACCCTTCGGGGATAACATGGCAAGAAGTTGTATTCAGTACGTATTACGCGGTAAGTATTTGTTCTGTTCTTTATTGTCTTCTAAATAAGAAAGTTATCTCCATCTTAGAATACGAGGAAAGATTGAGGGGAGAATAACTCAAGGATGCTGAAGGACATAGCTGAAAAACCAGCTACAGTATTTTCGCAAGTGCACCAATTCCTTATTTCAAGCCACAGCATTTAGAGTGAAGATAGCCATGATGATTGCCTATCTTCATTAGAAGTGGCACTGAATGAAGAAACAAGAAAGTCTCATAAAAAAGCTGATTTAAGAGGCCAGCGAATAAAATCAATATTTTAAGGATGATTTATTTGCCAAACACTGTTTTTGTGTGAATTTAGATACCAAAAAAAAAACAATTTTTTAATCACCATCTGTATTGATTTAATTTGAAATTACAGCCATTACATACGTAAAATGTTTACATTTACAGATGGTTCTGGTAAGACTGACATGTTCACACACATGATGCCGTTCTATTCATATGACGTCCCACACTCCTGTGGACCTGATCCTAAAGTGAGTATACACTCTTTTCTTATTACGATGACTCCAATACTTCTTATTTTTAACTGTGCGACTCTCTATCTCTCTTCAATAACAGCACAACTTAAAACAAGCCTTAAATTCATTGAGTTATACCATAATAATAATAATATTAAGATGATTTATTTGGTGAGCGCTGTTTTTGTGTGTATAACACCTCAAGAGCCCTCTGCGAGCTTGGTTGTCGCTGTAGAAAGCGCCAATTCTCAAGCAAGACCCAGTTGTTGTAAGGTTGGATGGACCTTTCAGTGACTGGTCTTTGGTAAAGGTTTATGCATTTTTCAACTCAGCGAAGATGGTATATTTTTGTTCTCCGCCGGGATCCGAATCCACAACCTTCCATTTACGAGTCCGAAGTGTTGCCACTGGACTACGGACCGGTCCAAGATGCCAACGACACGCGGTGTAGAGGAGTAGAAACTAACTTACTGCATTGATACATACTATCTACCACTTTTGTCTCAGTCCTGCCAAACGTTGCAGTTGTGTAGTCATACAAAACATGTTTTTACGTGTCAAATTTTATGTGTTCTTGCTTTCTCCATTTTGTGTTTTGGCACCCAATTACAACACATGCCATAATGTCTTAAGATAATGCCACTTTCCTTTAAAATTCATCAATTTTATCGATCACAAGATTTGTACCACATGCGTCTATGTTCGGACTGCTCCGGGCATAGTACGCACGCGGCTGTCACCTTTCTAGAATAGTTATTTATGCCACTGCCTAGTTATGATAGTCTTTGTACAAAGGCTAATTACGTGCAGTGGCAAACAATACTTTTTCTACGACCATGTAGTAAATAACAAAATTATAAATAATAGTCATTATAATGTACTCATCCATTTGAAGTAATTACAACCTTACCTTTATCAAAATGTGTAATTTATCATTCCCTTTGATTATCTAATCTAATCTAAGGTGCAAAGATATATTAAATTTAGGATTCATATTAAATTCATGCCCACAAGCAGACACATATAAGGTCAAGCTTATATAGGGTTTTCCAATAAGAGGTGTTATTTTGATATTCAAAGAAAAATGCCATTTTTTGAGATAAATGATCGCATGTTTATTTCATAATAAAGAGGAAAGTATGCCGTTAATAATGGGGGAGTTTTACCTACCATTAAAACTCTTATTATGTTTCTATAGATGTCTGGAGTCCATATTATGAGAGAAACAATCACTTTTTCCCTTTTATGTGGTTTTTTAGTCTATTCCTGGGTCTTTGATTTGCACTTTTTTACACTTTAGGCACTTTTCTACTCTATGGTCGCTTTTTCCCCATTTCCTGTTTCCCTATTTCCAGTTCCCCCATAACCCGGTCGCCATTTGTCATAAAGCTCATAATACACCAGGTAGGGGTTACCTGGACTCCAGACATCTATAGAAACATAATAAGAGTTTTAATGGTAGGTAAAACTCCCCCATTATGTGTTCTGAGAGATGTCTGGAGTCCATATTATGAGAGATCTGTCTATTATCTCCTGGTGACCGGGGACGTCTTTATTTGATATTAACTGGTTGAAATAGGGAGGGATCTTCTGGAGCTGTATGTTTCAACATCTCTTTCTGATAGTATTTTCTGAAAGTGTTTTCTATTAGGTAGTTCTCCAGCCAATTAAGTGAAGCGACCGCTGAACGTGTGCTGCCGGGAGTGGCCTCTACTCCTGCTGATTTTAGCGTGTTCTTTACCCATCCTCCTATGATTGTTCTTGTAGCTGCCTTCACTTGTCCTCGGGTGCTGATGAACAGGTTATAAATATTTTGTCCTGATCTCCTTTCGCGTGATAGTTCAATCAGCTTCCTTATCCAGAAGACTGGGTTGACGTTGTGTTCCTTGGATTCCAGAAGTGTATCTGTTTTTGATCCAACAAATGGAATTAACACAATTGATGTGCCTTCGTCTAGAATGTTTCCTTCTGTGATATTTAGCAAGGTCAGATTGTGTACTCTTCTTCCTGAGGATAACAGAAGTAAGATTGCTTTTCTACACGCAACTTCATAGAGAGAATCTGAACGAGGAGTGTTCCTGACTAGCCAGTCTTTCACTATCTGCGGATTCCACACAGGGGACTTAGGAGGGTTGATCCTTACCATTGCTATGGCTTTTAATGTATGTTTCACTAGGAAATCTGAGCTGAGATTCTTTTCCATCATTGGGTTGCAGAAGGTTACGATGGCTGACTTGTGTACCAGTATAGTCCTGTATGACAGTTTTTTGTTTATGAACAGTTGCGCTAGATACCTTGCCAATTGATTAGGAGATGATGTGTTGGGATGGGTATTTTCCGCCAGTATCCAGCGGCACCATCTTTGCCAAGCAGGTTTATATGTGTTGAGTGTGGAAGCTCTCCATCCTGACAGGAGCAGTCTTTTCTCTTCCGCGTTTTGAAAGATTGCGCATGAGTCTGTGGAGTCTCTGGATACGTAAGTTGAACTCATGTGTGCCGTCGTGGATGCGAACAGGTCTATATCTGGTTCTCCGAAATGATTGAAAATGGCCTTCGTTGCTGTTGATAAAAGATGCCACTCTGGAGGGGATCTTCCTCTTGATAGGTGATCCGCGTCTCCGTTGTATCTTCCCGGTAGGTACTGCGCTGTTAGCGAGATTTCCCATTGGCCTGCCAGAGTCAACAGATCTCGGGTAAGATTTAGGAGTGTTTTGGATCTGGTGCCCCCTTCCTTGCGGATGTAGGCGACTACTGTCTTGTTGTCTGATTGTACCAGAATTTCGGAGCCAGAAAGGTCGTGCGCTGTGCGTTGCAGGGTTGTGAAAACAGCGAACAACTCTTTTCGTTTGGAGTGCCGCTTCTTTTGTTTGAACGGTCCACTGTCCTGACAGCATCAAGTCGTCCAGAGTTGCTCCCCAAGCTTAGTCTGACGCATCTGTTGTCAAGAAACGTTCGCAGGTTTCCCTGTGGATGGAACTTGATTCGTTCGCATTCCCTATCCCCCACTCTATTACTTGTAAGCTGTCCTCGGACATTTGTCATGACCTTCTTGGTGACAGGTGCTTCAGTGGCCTGCTCGCTATCTGCAATTGTCTGCAGTGGAGGCGACCATGAAGCTGGCAAAGTTTAGTCTTCCTAGGAGACTTTCCGCCAGTTTTAAGGACCATTTTCGAGAAGTCAGTATTGCTCGAAGTGAGTGGCACAATGCCTCTTGCTTCCGGTAAGAAAGACCTTCTTGGTGACAGGTGCTTCAGTGGCCTGCTCGCTATCTGCAATTGTCTGCAGTGGAGGCGACCATGAAGCTGGCAAAGTTTAGTCTTCCTAGGAGACTTTCCGCCAGTTTTAAGGACCATTTTCGAGAAGTCAGTATTGCTCGAAGTGAGTGGCACAATGCCTCTTGCTTCCGGTAAGAAAGACCTTCTTGGTGACAGGTGCTTCAGTGGCCTGCTCGCTATCTGCAATTGTCTGCAGTGGAGGCGACCATGAAGCTGGCAAAGTTTAGTCTTCCTAGGAGACTTTCCGCCAGTTTTAAGGACCATTTTCGAGAAGTCAGTATTGCTCGAAGCGAGTGGCACAATGCCTCTTGCTTCCGGTAAGAAAGGAATTTGCAATTGTTATGCGTGTCCCAAACGATTCCCAAGTACTCTAATTGTTGAGTGGGGAAGAGCACTGACTTCTGGAGATTTACATACCACCCCAGAGATTGTAGGATATCTACTGCTAGATGCGATTGCCGACGAAGATCGTCCTTGGATTGGTTCGCAAGGAGGAAGTCGTCGAGATAAACGATTGTCCGGATATCTCGTCGCAGCAGTTAGTAGTTGGGCTACCCAATTTGTGAGGGTTGCAAACATTCTGGGGGCAGATGAAAGGCCAAAGATGCGATTGCCGACAAAGATCGTCCTTGGATTGGTTCGCAAGGAGGAAGTCGTCGAGATAAACGATTGTCCGGATATCTCGTCGCAGCAGTAAGTAGTTGGGCTACCCAATTTGTGAGGGTTGAAAACACTCTGGGGGCAGATGAAAGGCCAAAGATGCGATTGCCGACAAAGATCGTCCTTGGATTGGTTCGCAAGGAGGAAGTCGTCGAGATAAACGATTGTCCGGATATCTCGTCGCAGCAGTAAGTAGTTGGGCTACCCAATTTGTGAGGGTTGAAAACATTCTGGGGGCAGATGAAAGGCCAAAGATGCGATTGTCGACAAAGATCGTCCTTGGATTGGTTCGCAAGGAGGAAGTCGTCGAGATAAACGATTGTCCGGATATCTCGTCGCAGCAGAAAGTAGTTGGGCTACCCAATTTGTGAGGGTTGCAAACATTCTGGGGGCAGATGAAAGGCCAAAGGGCAGACTTGTCATCTGAAGTAATTCTCCTCGATAGACCAGTCGCAAAAATCTCCGATGTGCTATTGGGAGATGAAAGTAAGCTTGCGATAGGTCTATTTTCGACAACCAATCGTTTGGCTGCAGAAACTCTGACACTTTGTAGTGGCTTATGAGTTTGAACAGAGCCGGGTCTAGGAAGAAGTTTTAACGATTTCAGGTTGAAAATCATTCTCGGGGAATCGTCCGATTTGAGTGTTAGGAACATTTTTGATAAGAAACTCTGACACTTTGTAGTGGCTTATGAGTTTGAACGGAGCCGGGTCTAGGAAGAAGTTTTAACGATTTTGGTTGAAAATCATTCTCGGCGAATCGTCCGATTTGAGTGTTAGGAACATTTTTGATAAGAAACTCTGACACTTTGTAGTGGCTTATGAGTTTGAACGGAGCCGGGTCTAGGAAGAAGTTTTAACGATTTTGGTTGAAAATCATTCTCGGGGAATCGTCCGATTTGAGTGTTAGGAACATTTTTGATAAGAAGCTGGGAGATGACTCCGCTGCCTCTATAACTCCGGATTCGGTCATTTTCTTTATTTGAGAGTCCATTTCGGGTGAAGGACTCGTCTGGTATAGCATTAAGTGGCTCCCTCTGGGAAACCAGATAATCTGTCCTTGGGTCCAAGACAACCCTAAGCCGTTTCTGACGCCGCGGCGGTGAACCTGATTCCGAAGTGTCATATCCGCATTTTTACATCCACACATTGAGATATATACTATAGAGTCGCAACCATCATACAATCAGGAAAAAAATGTCAAGCCGAAGTCCGTTGGAAACGTTTTAATGCAGATGCAAGGAGACAATCAGTTTTTATCCAGCTTCTGCATCGAATAACGCGCACTGTACTCTCAGGTTAAAACGAGATAGCAATAATTTTAGCAAACACATGGCAGACTTCAAACACGACAAAAAGGGCTGGATGTCATAATTCTCTGACATAAAATTCCCCTACAGTAATACTATTAAAAATTAATGTCAGATTAAAATGAAATGTAACTTTAGTCCTTTACTTTTAAAAATAATATGAGCAAGTCTTCAACCAGCAACCCGGCAGTATACAACCTTATTGTCGGTGTCAAATGTGTAACATAATTTAAAATATATTTAAGAAAAACTTATTTTTTTCAAAAATAAATTGTTTTAATAATTAATCTGTGCTAGTATGTTGTGTTTTTTTCATTTGTGCATGTTGTATAATTGATCAAGTTCACAAACAATGGTGTTTGAAAACTCCAATCACAATATTTAGACATTTATGGCAATATGTATTACCACCTGTCACGTCCGTTCGCTGTGTAAGTCTGCGTGAGACTGACGAGCCTCAAAATCGGGTTTTTCTCGAGTACGACTTTTGACTTACTACAGGGTGCTACGTGTTTCGAGCAACGTTACGTCTCTAGTATATATACCTCAATGCATCCACATCACCTGAATCCTGTGAGATTTCGGCGGGAGGTGGCCCTTTTTTGTTATCACAACTCATAACACTGATTTTGATGTTATCTAAAGTAAAAACTCCGTTAAAATAACGAAAAACGTTTTTCGTAAATGCGTGGCATACCCACAAAAATACATTATATTTTTGTAGGTATGCCACGCTTATACACTTTTAAACACCACAATTTCGCCTGTTTTAGTTTTTAATTGTTCACAGGGACACAAGATGGTAAAATAACACTCTTTTTAAAATGTTTTTGCCCAGGAATATTGTCAATTCACTCAAATTTTCGAAGGTGAATTCAACTGACATGTGACCACAAGGGAAAAATGACGCTTTATGACAAATGGCGACCGGGTTATGGGGGAACTGGAAATAGGGAAACAGGAAATGGGGAAAAAGCGACCATAGAGTAGAAAAGTGCCTAAAGTGTAAAAAAGTGCAAATCAAAGACCCAGGAATAGACTAAAAAACCACATAAAAGGGAAAAAGTGATTGTTTCTCTCATAATATGGACTCCAGACATCTCTCAGAACACATAATGAAAACCAACATCAGCCAAATGGCCACCACGACCACGCTTACAGGACCATATCCTTTTCAGGAAATTTTCCATAACCAAATCGCAAAGTGGCTGCCCTATGTCCTCGATAGCCTCACGAATTCCATCTTTGAGGTCTTGTATCGACGCTGGGCTTTTGGCGTAGACCTTATCTTTCATGTGGCCCCAAAAGAAGAAGTCGCGAGGTGTTAAATCACAAGATCTCGGTGGCCAATTGTGATCACATTTTCGAGAGATAACACGGTCCGGAAACTTTTCCCGTAAAAGATCAATGGTTTCGTTGCTTGTGTGGCACGTAGCGCCGTCTTGTTGAAAGGAAACGTTGTCCAGATCAATACCATCCAACTCCGGCCATAAAAAATCATTAATCATCTCTCGATAGCGCAATCCATTCACCGTAACTGTTGATCCAACCTCATTTTCGAAAAAGTAAGGTCCAATGACCCCGCCGGATCATAAACCGCACCAAACAGTCACACGTTGAGGATGGAGAGGCTTCTCAACAATAACTCTTGGGTTTTCCGAGCCCCAGATGCGACAATTTTGCTTGTGACGTAGCCACCGAGGTGGAAATGGGCCTCATCAGTCACGATGATTTTTCGATGGAATTCCGGATCATTTTCATGCATTTCAAGGACCCAATCAGCAAAGACGACAATGCGTTGTTGCAGCGTGTATCGTTCCATTTTTAGTAATGGCTTAGTTTCTACTTGTCAAACGTCAATAAATAACAGCTCCAAAAGTGACAGCTACCGAAATAGCGGGCTATTCAAAATAACACCTCTTATTGGAAAACCCTATACATGCCCCATATCAGCTAAACATTCAAACCCAAAACTTAAATAAACATAAGCCCTGCAACTCCTGAAGCACCCCTGCTTCAGGAGTTGCAAGGCCAATGACACCCCTGTCATTGGCAAAGTGAACCAAGTTTTTACAGCAAGTAATTATGATATATAAAATAATAATAATTAATATATAAAATAATAAGTTACAATAAGTAATGCAAAATTCTAATTTTAAAAAAACCCTATTCCTAGCGGCCAACATTACAGATCAACTGCCATTTTTTTTTAAGGAATCCTGTGTGGGAGGTCCCCAATTCTTGAAAGTCTTGGGGGTCTATGTCACCCTGGAAGGGTGCCGCAGAGGTGTTGCTTGAATTGTTGCTTCTGTCGTGAGGCGCTGCAAAGAGGCGATTGATGTTGGTTTTGAATAAAATCGGATTAAATTGGGCATTTATTTTTGTCCTTACATACTTCTTTCATTTCATCCAGAGTCATGACCCTCATGCCCGCTTAATTTATGGTCAGAGCGAATACTGTCACTTTACCCCACTCCTGCAGAAGCTCCGCTGGCTGAGGATCCCAGAAAGGATAAAATTCAAGCTAGGTCTCACGGTACATAAAGCACTGCATGGAGTGGCGCCAGAGTACTTGCAGGAGTTGATAATCCCGAGGAGTCTGATTGAGAGGGGGTTCACTCTGCGATCTGTTGACAGTGCTCTTACCTCTGTCAGTACACAGTGCAGGAAAAGAAGCAGTGTTCGAAGACCGCGCTTTCGCCGTTGTGGGACCGTCCATTTTGAACCTGCTGCCCCCAGAAGTCCGCGCCAAGGAAGGGATTGAGAGCTTTAAGAAGGGAATGAAGACCCATTTCTTCACCGCCGCGTCAAGCCTGAAAGCGCTCTTGCAAGTGACAGTAGTCACGAAACGGCGCTCTACAAGTCATCATCATCATCTCAATCTGTGGATACAATTATTATAAGTGTTATTCATATTATAATATTGTGCCTTTGCAGGTTTGCTGCCAGTTTGACTTCAAGAGACTCCCCGGCTATGGGTTGTCCTGCCCATGGAAGATCCCTCCTCAAGTCATCACTGACAGGAATGTCAACCACAAGTAGGATCCATATAACAATATCTATCAATAATAATAGCTTTGCCAAGTTGTTATCACCAAATTAGTATTGCGATTCAAATCTGTAATGTACCATGCGCACTGCTTCAAAGTAGGCATGTTATAGATATGAAAATTCATTAATGGATATAGGAATCGTTTTATTTTAATTATGGATTTGGTTTCAGTTATGAAATTATTTTAGATGATCTGCTAGTTTTTTAAAGTATTGCAGCTATTCACTTAAAAATACAAAAAAAAATCACCATAGCCAAAATAATATTTGTATTTTCTATAATATTTTACTCAGCCTTCACAAGAAATGAGAACCAGCCCCCTCAGGAGCTATGAAACCCCTACTTTAACTGAAGTGGTTGGCGTGAGTTCGGCCCCGTTACCCATAAAAATAAATAGGTCCCGAAGCGCCACATGCGACCCCTTCGGAGATAATGTAGTTAAGAAGTTACGCTATATGTGTAGCTTACTTGCATTTATTCAATATCTTAACAGGAATTATTACGACACATCAATCAGTCTTGGGTATCAAAGAGTAAAAATTAAAATTGCAAGTCATTCATTTATGGATGTGGTTGAGAGGGTGGGATATACTGGGTTGCGATGTTGGGAAGCCATTTAAGCCATCGAAGTATTGAGAGCCCTGAGCCCTCCGTCCAATAGGTAAGAGGAACAGTACTTACTTTATTCATTCTTATATTCTAAATACGGGAACATAGAAAATGACTTCTAGAAACTGTCTTTCCGTATATTTGTCTCATTTTCAGAAGAAAATCCTAAATTACCATCTTTAATTCATGTGTCAGTTTCCAGCCATGAAAGTTGAAGTTTAAAATAAGAATGCTAACTGTAACATTGTCTGTCAGGGCGGAGCTGCTGCTGGACCAGTGGCGCAAGAAGTCCCAGCTGTACAAGAGCCGCGTGCTGCTCGTGCCCCTGGGGGACGACTTCCGCTGGGACCACGCCACCGAGTGGGACGCGCAGTTCAACAACTACGAGAGGATCCTGGACTACATCAACGCCAACGAAAACCTGCACACCGAGGTCGGTTTACACGAGGGTTAAATATTAAATATGTATCTCAGTTTGTAATGCCCTCAGAAAAGAAGTGATCCGTCCTACTTGAGTGAACTGTGTAGCTTCCCAGGGGAATGCCTTTAGGAGGCTGCAACTGCCACCTCAACAGAGCAGATTAGGGAAAAAGAGCTTTTGGTGCAGGGGGTCCATCCTACTGAAAGAATTGTTGTCAATTTAGCTTCTTAGCCTCTAGTGCGCCGGTGATTTTTTACAATTATTCAGCTACCGAAATCTTGGTTTTGATTTTAAATATCTCCAAAGATACAAAATCCATCTCCTATCCGTTTTTTTTTATCCCAAAAGTGCCATATAAAAAAAAAAATGTTTTTAAAGTCGTAAACTTTCAAGATCAAATGCAATTTTTTTTTTTGAATATTCACAAATTAAAATTACTTTAATTACGGTTAATTGATGGGTAGTTTTATCGAATTCGATAATTTTAAACACTATTTTTGATCTTATTTCTGTGGGAATACTAGAGAAAAATGAAAAAAAAATGTGAAAAGTATGTAGAGCGCGGATTCGCGTTTTGGCACTCGAGAGGTTAAACTCATTTATTTGGTAAAAAGCTTCAGCATACTCGTCTAAAACTATTCTCTTTTTTTAATTATTGAAGAAAAACAAAATGATGAAGAGGCTGTGATTCATCTTTTCTCGCCTCATTCTTTCACCGCAGCCTGGGCCTCCTCACCAGCGTCCTTCCACCTTGGCATCCATGTTTTATTTAATTTTCTATAAACAAAAAATGTATTAGAAGGTGCATTACATCTGTATTGTTTTCAGGTGAAGTTTGGCACTCTGAGTGACTTCTTCCGCGCCCTGAAGGCAGAGTCCTCCCAGGAGGAGTTCCCCGTGCTGTCCGGAGACTTCTTCACCTACGCTGACCGGGACGACCACTACTGGAGTGGCTACTACACCTCGCGGCCGTACTACAAGAGGATGGACAGAGTGCTCATGGCTTATATCAGGTAACACATTGTCTCTGTTGACTAAATAATGATTTTCTACTCAGTCTTGTAAGATACAAACTCTTTTTTGGGACATTTTTAAGCACCCACTATTTAGTCCTGATTCCAGAGGTCAGCGTTTCTCTTATTATCGCTTCTTTTGCATTTGCATTGAAAAGTATCACAATAAGAATCTGCAGTGGTTGTTCAAGTATCCCTAGTGCAGAGCATTACGTAAATTCCGCACCTCCTCATTTTTTTTTTATGTAAAAACACAATCAGTCACTAGCGAATCTATTATATATTCCATACTTTTTTCTATTTGCATTGTATTTTATACAAAGAAACCAAATAAACTCACATATCCAGTCCGTAGTCTAGTGGTTCGGACTCGTAAATGGAAGATTGTGGGTTCAAATCCCGTCGGAGCACAAACAATATACCATTTATATTTTCAAATATGCTCTTCGCTGGGTTGAAAAATTCATAAAACCTTTACCAATGACCGGTCACCAAAGGTCCATCCAGACTTCCAGCGACTGGGTCTTGCTTGAGTGTTGACGCTTTGAGGGCTCTTGATGTGTGATTCACACAAAAATAGAACTCGCCAAATAAATCATCCTAATATTATTACCTGTGTATTCACATGCATGATTGTTGTTTCAGGGCTGCAGAGATGATCCTAGCCCTGGCGCGCTCCCGCGTGGATGTCCCTCAGGCCCTGCTGACCCCCGAGGCAGGGCTCTCCCCCCTACTGGCGGCCGCCCGCAAGTCCCTGGCCCTTTTCCAGCACCACGACGGGGTCACGGGCACCTCCAGGGACCTCGTGGTGGTGGACTACGGCAACAAGTGAGTCCCACAACCAATTACATTAGTTTTAGCAGAGATGATGTCTCCCAGGCCCTAGAGAGCTAACAATGGCCTTGCTCAACGGCCCTGATCAAGGTTCCATAGGTCCTTTCAAAAGATTGAACCATGCAATTGATAAGTGTCTTTCTACTCTGTTCCGTCATTTTTATTTCACCACTTACCTATCAGTTGTCCTAATAATATTAAGTACAAAAGAGTTTTAGGCTTACACAGTTTTTCTTTGTGCCGCAAGAGTTGCAGGGCTTATGGTCATTTGAGATTGTGTTTTTTTTATTGTAGGTCCACATGCGTCATGTGTTAGCGCAAAATTATAGATGTTTGCTTGTGGGAATGCGTTTAATATGAATCTGAAAAGATATTTATTTTTGCAGCTTAGATTTAGATTTAGATTCAACCCAGCGAAGAGCATATTTATATAATTGGTTTTAGCATTTTATTTTTGTGCTCCACTGGGATTCAAATCCACAACCTTCCGTTTGTGTTATCACTGGACTACAGACCGGTCTATTATTCACATTTTATGTATGAATATAGGTGTAACCACACAATTAATATGTTTAATGTTCACATATCTATGTTTTACTGTTTCAGATTACTCCAGGCCATATCCAATAGCCAGTATGTGATACAGCAGTGCGCCTACCATCTGCTGGTCCAGCCTGAGGTAAACTCCACCACATCTAGTTCTTTGTAATGCTTAGTTTGTTTAATATTGAGAATAAATAAAATCACATAAATGGCATGTGTCTTAACAATTACAATGTATTGTTTAGTATTTCCGCGCTGCCCGTGACCAGGTGTACTTTGAGGTGGATGACATGAGGCGGGGGCACAGCTCCTTGCCTGAGAAACTCACCATCACTGTCGGGCCAGAGGTAAGACAACTATTTTACGCAGTTTTGTAGAAAATTACTAGGTTTAATTTCTTTTAACATCTTGAGTGCCGGAACGCGGATCCGCGCTCTATGTACTTATCCCGATTTTTTTTTCATTTTTAGTATTCACTAATAAATAAACTCTAAGCATTCATTTTGGTTTGTGAATATTTAAAAACAATATTTGTAGTTGACCTTAAAAATTACAAATTTAAAAAAGATGACATGCCTCACAAACGCACAGCAAAGAAAGGGTTTTGTTTACATTACAAAGGTCACTGCTCCCTAACATATATGTACCTATCTGTCAAGGTGATTGATGATGATACTATTATATGTGTATACAATCTTTATTTCCATAATCATAACATTATGAGACAGTGCAAAAATAGGTACGTAGGAGATAAGTTTTGTATCTTTGGAGATATTTAAAATCAAAACCTAGAGTTCAATAGCTGGATAATGGCTAAAAATCACTGGCACACTGGCTGGTTAATTAACTATCTTATTTTCCATTAAAAAAACTAACGACCTAAAAATCTTTATGCCCGCTTTCCACTGCGAGCGGAGCTGACTCCGTACGGACTCCGCTCGACTAGCAACAGTAAATTTCATAGAAGTGCTTCCACCGACAGCGAGTCAGCGGAGCGGACTGAGCGAGTACAAAGAGTTACGAAAGTGGTCGCAGAGTTGAGCGAGTTTCCAGTGGACTCCGTACGGACTCCGCTCGACTAGCAACAGTAAATTTCATAGAAGTGCTTCCACCGACAGCGGAGTGAGCGGAGCAGGCTGAGCGAGTAAAAATGACTCCGCTGTGTCATGGTCTCGGCCGCTAGTTTTCAACTGACTTCGCTCCCCCGTGCCCCCCGCGCCAACCCGCGTAGTTGCGTGACAGCGATAAAACACATCATACATGATTTACAAAAACACATCATACATTATTTTATTAATTTGAAAATATTAAAATGTATGTTTTATTTCAAACATCTACATTTTATGTTTAAAGCAAAATAATACATTACTTTTTATGTTTCGAAACAAAAAAAAAATCTTTTATTAATAATTGAAACGTTTGATCTGGGCGTAGGCTGCAACGAGCTGTCACACACTGCACATCATACATTATTTTATAAATTTGAAAATATTAAAATGTATGTTTTATTTCAAACATCTACTTTTTATGTATTAAAGCAAAATAATATATTACTTTTTATTTTTCGAAACAAAAAAAAAAACTTTTTTTACTAATAATTAAAACGTTTGATCTGGGCCACATCTGGGCGTAGGCTGCAACGAGCTGTCACACACTAGTTGGCTCCGCTAAGCCAGCTGTAGATGGAAGGCAAACAACTCTTTCATCTGACTCATCTCATTTCTCGCCTAGCTCACTCCGCCGAGCTCGTTAGCTGTGGAAGGCAAATACCATTATTTTTTAAAACTCTTTCGCAATGGAAGGCCAAAACTATTTCACTACGCTCCGCTCAGCTATTTCCCGCTCCCGCTCAGCTATTTCCCGCTCGCAGTGGAAAGCGGGCATTATAACCTCCAAATGAGCTGTCAGTGTCAAATAACTTTGTATTGATGACAGTGCCAGAACCAAGGTTGTCAAATTCAGTACTACTGGTCAAGTGTCATCACATTTTTTCTCCCATTTTAAATGTTAATATCCAGTTTGTTTAATAACATTTATTTTGTTTTCCAGGCCCCTTCCCGCAAAGTTGTTTTCTTTAATTCTCTCCCTTTCACCCGAGAAGAAGTCGTCTCTCTACATGTGTCTACACCATATATTACTGTAAGCACATATTTAATTTGAAGTATTTCATATTAAAAATCAATAATCAAAAACAATTTGTACCTCATCAATTAATGATATTTCATATAATAGGTATTATTGCAGTTGAAAACTCACATTACCCGTACTCCAGTGGATAAAGCTACAGGCTCTTAGTCAGAAGGCCATAGGTTCGATTCTATGTGGAACAAAATAAAATAGCATTTAATTTGTAAATTATGCTCTTCGCTGGTTTAAAAATTCATGTGTCTTTACCATAGACTGGGTCTTGCTTGAGTACTTGGCGCTTTCTATAGCGACGACCAATCTTACAGAGGGATCTCGAGGTGGGATTCACACAATAACAGTGCTCACCAAATAAATCATCCTTACATATCTATCTATCGAAAACATAAAATATAACTATGAATAAAAAATAACCAAAAATAGCTATGAATTAGAATAAACCTTTTGTCTTACTAAACTGAAACTAAAACTGGAACTGATCTTAAATGTTACTGATCACTTCAGGCTCTCTGTAGATGTCGTAGTGCTCTTTATTGTACCGACAACATCAACCATCGTTATCTCTCACTGGATGGGCTCATAAGGGCCATAGAAGCTCATCTCTGTTTTCCTAATCATTAATCAACATTGTTTCCAGGTTGTGGACACAGATGGTGTGCCGGTGAACTGCCAGATAAGCCCTGTGTTCATATCCGAAGCCACGGTCTCACACTCCAAGTTCCTGCTCAACTTTGTGGCCAGTGTGCCCGGCCTGGGCCTCTCCTCATATGTGGTCACCGCGGTGGAAGAGAGCTCCATTTATGAGTGATTATTCATTTCATTAACACTTCTTATGCTACAATAAAACTATTTTTGCTTTGGATGCTGCAGCTTGGTTGGTTTTTCATTCTCCTTTTATTCTTGCTTTTAGTTTAGGTAAAAGAAATGAAAGAGCCCAGGGCACATAAGCCACTTGTATATATAACCACCTTTCAAAATCAATTTTCAAAAATAAATCCAATAATATTACAAAAATTGCTATGACACATTGTTGAAATACACCTTTGTTTGTACACACCAAAATTTATCCAAACATACGCCCGAGCAGCGTAAGCGTTCAAATGGTAGGTTGAATAATCAAGTTGAGATTTGCCTTTATAAAAAAATTATACAGCTGCTGTCAGCGAATTTTGACTCAACTCTCAATCTATTTCAGGTCCACAACCTTCTCCTCGGTGCGTGTGCTGAACTACGATGGCGTGGTGACCTTGAACTCGGCCTTCAAGCCCGCCGAGGTGCTGTCTGTGAGCCGGGGCGGGGAGTTCAGTGTGCGTAGTGGCAGGGGCAGCAGCAGTGGTGGGGGAGCAGCCTTCTCCCGCGCAGGCCTGCTCAAGGCCATCAAGGACAGGCAGGGACACACCATTCCCGTGCACCTCGACTTTATCCAGTGAGAAAAAACTTTGATTTCTTTAGTATTGTCTACTAGTTTAAGAGATTTGAAGGTATGATTTTTAAAAAATATTTATCAATTTCAAGCACTTTGGTTGATAACGCATTTCAAAGTGGGTTAGGGTGCAATCGGCGGAGCACAAACAATATACCAGTTATATTTTCAAATTTGCTCTTTGCTGGGTTGAAAAATTCATAAACCTTTACCAAAGATCGGTCATCAAAAGGTCCATCAAGCCTTACAACAACTGGGTCTTGCTTGAGAATTGGCGCTTTGTAGCGACCACGACCAAGCTCGTAAAAAGGTTGATAGCTCAATTGGTAGAATGCTTGCATTCCATGCAAGGGTTCGATCCCAAGGTGTACTCAGCCTTCACAAGAAATGAGAACCAGCCCCCCGGGAGCTGGGAAACCCCCACTTTAACTAAAAGGGGTTGGTGTGAGGCCGGCCCCCTTACCCGTAAAAATAAATAGGTCCCGAATCGCCACATGCGAACCTTTCGGGGATAACGCAGGCAAGAAGTTACACTAAATGTGTAGCAGTGGCGAAGGGTGCCATACAAGCCGATTCCCATCGGTTTCCCGTTTAAAATGAGGCAAAAATGATAATAAAGTAGACTGCATGGTTTCAATGGGGAAAATACGTATTGTTTCTTTGGTTTTAAATGTATTTTTTTACTTTGTGCCTATATTTTTTAACTACTTTGTTACATCATTTTAAAAGGGAAGCCGATGGGAACCGGCTTGTATGGCACCCTTCACCACTGATGTGTAGCTTAGTTGGGTTTTTTTTTTTGCAAATATGTTTCTTGTGTTTTCTGAGATACAATACAATACAATTTTTTGTTGTATTACTTAGGTATGGAACAAGGCAGACTGGTGACAGGAGTGGGGGGTACTTGTTCTTGCCCGGCACAGACGGGATCATCGTGAAGAATGACAACCCCAGCCCCATCATCACCATCATCGAGGGAGCCATCATAGCCAGGATGCAAGTGCAGCTGCCTCACGTGCAACATACCGTGAGCATTCATCCAACCTCTATCCCCATTTCTTCAGCTCAAATCAAGCCTCAACCTCACAAATTCTGTTCATCCAACTCATTTGGAGTCCCTTGCAGCCGTCCTCCAACTTGCCACCTGCGGAAGCTGTGTGGCATCTCTCCTCACTCTATCCTTCCACCACAGCCTGGGCCTTCCGACCAGTCTTTGTCATTTGAACATACATTCAGCACTGTTTTTGAGACAAAAATCTGGCATCCTAAGTGTAGGCCTAGCGTGTGCAGATGATACAAAGGTTTCCTGAAATTTTTATGTAAACCTGTTTTCCTGACTATCTTTCATCATAAAATTACAAACTAAAAATTTGAATTTCATAGTTTAAATGACTGTTGGGCTCTTTTTTATCAATGTACTTTGTTTTTTCACAATAAAACAAATTAAACGCTTGCAGCTAAATAGGATGAAATGTTTTGGCTTTTGTTAGTATAAAACCAGTGCTCACGCGTTTCCTAACCATCTTAGCGTGATTTGTGGATAATCTAATCTAATCTAAGCTGCAAAGATATATATCATTTAAGAGGGAGTTATAGATACACGGAATTCGTAAAAAATCGTAAAATTCGTAATCTGTTGATAAATGTCGTAACTAAATAAGGTTAGCACTTTTTTATAATGTTTAACTTTGACTGTGTGCCGGCAGATGTGCTAGCTAAAATAATAATATTTTTTTCTACAATTCCACACTAAGACGGCCAGACCCTACCAATACATTGATATTATTCACTTTGTCTGCTATCCGGTCATTATAATACATTGGCATACTGTCAAACGTAGGGATCTCCAAATCGAGGTTATTTAAAAAAATAAAAAATAGGCTGATTTAATTGGTGAGCGCTGTTTTTATGTGTTACAAAGCGCCAATTGTCAAGCAAGACCCAGTTGCTGGATAAAGTAAAGCTGGATGGACCTTTGGTGACCGGTCATTGGGAAAGGTTTTTTCGTTCACACGAAATTTCGTTCAAACGACTTTCGGTCACATATAGATGTGCTCCACAGAATATCTTAGAAAACCTGTTCGTTAACAAACTATTTATTTTCACGATTCGTTATTTCGACAATTCAAAAAAATAATGATTTATTTGGTGAGCGTTGTTTTTGTGTGTATCACACCTCAAGAGCCCTCTGCGAGCTTGGTCGTCGCTCTAGAAAGCGCCAATTCTCAAGCAAGACCCAGTGGCTGTAAGGCTGGATAGACCTTTTGATGACCGGTCTTTGGTCAAGGTTTATGAATTTTCAACCCAGCGACGAGAAAATTTGAAAATATAAATGTTTTTTTTTTTGCTCCACCGGGAATCGTACCCACAACCTTCCATTCAGAGTTCGAAGTGTTACTACTGAACTACAAACCGGTCACAATTAACTGTCAATTTTATTTTGAAATATCATTAATTGAAATCTTTGAATTGTTTTGAAAATAATACAAAATGTATATATTAAGTTTTGGAGCTATCCCATCAATGTACAAAAAAAAAAACAGTGTGTTAGTTTTTCTCACACCACTACACAAACTGACACATGCATATATTTTTTATCACTCACAAGGGTTGACGCAAATGCAGTCTGTCAATATAAATTAATATTTAAAGAGATATCAAAGGTGAGTAATTTTAAAAGAAATAATGCCTATAATTATTAACCTTAACTAGTTGTTTGGTATGAGGCTGACAACCATACAGAAAAAAACTTGGTTCACTTTTGCAATTGCCACCCCGATTTCAAAACAGGGCGATAAGAGTTGCTAAGTTCATGTTCATGTGAGATTTGGTTTATTTTGTAGATAAAGACACATAAAAAGGCAGACCGGCCCGCAGTCTAGTGGTTAAAACTTTGAATCCGGATCGGAAGGAAGTGGGTTCGAATTCCGGCGGAGCTCAAAAAAAAGATTTCATTTTTAATATTTGCTCTTCGTTGGGTTGCAAAATTAATCTGTCTTTGTCAAAGGTCGGTCACCATAGGTCGATCCGGCTTTACACCAACTGGGTCTTGCATGAGAATTGGAGCTTTCTACAGCGACGACCAAGCTCGCAGAGGGCTCGAAGGAGGAGGGTGTGATTCACACAAAAACAGCGCTCACCGAATAAATCATCCTGATATTATATTTTTTACTGTTATTGTACAACATGTGTAAACACGAACTTAAATGTGCCTGCTTGTGGTTATGCATTAAATATGAGCCGTAAATGGCAATAGCGATTTATAGATTATAGATTTTGAGCTAAACCAAAGTAATGAAAAAAAAAATTAAAATTAATTTCACGCATGAAGACAATATATTTTTGACAGCCCTACATAAGAAAACACCTGCATCTCAAATAACAATAATAGCACAACATGGCCAGCAGAATAGCGTCAGCGAGGAAAAAGTTATACCAACAAAAGGTACCTACCTACTTCTTATATAATAAATAATAATATTTCTTAGAATTCGACATTTTTTTTCCAAATGCGTGCAAAAAGATCGGTCCTTAGTCTATTGACTACGCTTCCAACTCTTAATCGGAAGGTTGTAAGTTCAATTCCCGGCGGAGCACAGAACGCAACTAAGCTACACATTATGTGTAGTTACACTATAAAGTTAGTAGTTACATAGTTATTTTTTATAGTTAGAAGTTACAGTATTTAGTGTCACTTCGGGATTCGGGACCTATTTATTTTTAGAGGTAAAGTGGCCGGCTTTACACCAACCACTTCATTTGAAGTGGGGGTTTCCCAGCTCCCGAGGGGGCTGGTTCTCATTTCTTGTGAAGGCTGAGTAAGCCTTGAGATCGAACCCTTGCTCTCGGCATGGAATGCAAGCATTCTACCAATTGAGCTATCGACATTTTTACGAGCTTGGTCATCGTCGCTACAAAGCGCCAATTGTCAAGCAAGACCCAGTTGCTGGAAAAAGTAAAGCTGGATGGACCTTTGGTGACCGGTCATTGGGAAAGGTTTTTTCGTTCACACGAAATTTCGTTCAAACGACTTTCGGTCACATATAGATGTGCTCCACAGAATATCTTAGAAAACCTGTTCGTTAACAAACTATTTATTTTCACGATTCGTTATTTCGACAATTAAAAAAAAATAATGATTTATTTGGTGAGCGTTGTTTTTGTGTGTATCACACCTCAAGAGCCCTCTGCGAGCTTGGTCGTCGCTGTAGAAATTACCAATTCTTAAGCAAGACCCAGTTGCTCTAATGCTGGATGGACCTTTAGTGACCGGGCTTTGGGAAAGGTATATGATTTTTTGTCACCAAGCAAAGGGCATATTTGAAAATATAAATGGTACTTATATTTTTTTGTGCTCCGCTGGAATTCGAACCCACAATAATAATAATAAAATTAGGATGATTTATTTGGTGAGCGCTGTTTTTTTGTGTATCACACCTCAAGAGCCCTCTAAACACAATCTTCCATTTACGAGTCAGAAGTGTAAATCATAAGACTACGGACCGGTTGAATACCATATATTGTATGTGACCGAAATGTCATTGACCGAAATGTCGTTGACCGAAAAGTCGTTGGCCGAAAAGTCGTGTGGACGAAGTGTCGTGTGACCGATTTGTCTATGGCCGAGTTGTCTTTGGACGGGTTGTCGTTGACCGATTTGTCTTTGACCGAAATGTCGTTAGCCGAAAAGTCGTGTGGACGGAGTGTCGTGTGACCGACTTGTCTATGGCCGGGTCTTTGGACGGGTTGTCGTTGACCGATTTGTCTTGGACCGAAATGTCGTTGGCCGAAAAGTCGTGTGGACGGAGTGTCGTGTGACCGACTTGTCTATGGCCGGGTCTTTGGACGGGCTGTCGTTGACCGATTTGTCTTTGACCGAAATGTCGTTGGCCGAAAAGTCGTGTGGACGGAGTGTCGTGTGACCGACTTGTCTATGGCCGAGTTGTCTTTGGACAGGTTGTCGTTGACCGATTTGTCTTTGACCGAAATGTCGTTGGCCGAAAAGTCGTGTGGACGGAGTGTCGTGTGACCGACTTGTCTTTGGACGGGTTGTCGTTGACCGATTTGTCTTTGACCGAAATGTCATTGGCCGAAAAGTCGTGTGGACGGAGTGTCGTGTGACCGACTTGTCTTTGGACGGGTTGTCGTTGACCGAAATGTCATTGGCCGAAAAGTCGTGTGGACGGAGTGTCATGTGACCGACTTGTCTTTGGACGGGTTGTCGTTGACCGATTTGTCTTTGACCGAAATGTCATTGGCCGAAAAGTCGTGTGGACGGAGTGTCATGTGACCGACTTGTCTTTGGACGGGTTGTCGTTGACCGATTTGTCTTTGACCGAAATGTCATTGGCCGAAAAGTCGTGTGGACGGAGTGTCGTGTGACCGACTTGTCTTTGGACGGGTTGTCGTTGACCGATTTGTCTTTGACCGAAATGTTGTTGGCCGAAAAGTCGTGTGGACGGAGTGTCGTGTGACCGACTTGTCTATGGCCGGGTCTTTGGACGGGCTGTCGTTGACCGATTTGTCTTTGACCGAAATGTCGTTGACCGAAAAGTCGTTGGTCGAAAAGTCGTGTGGACGAAGTGTCGTGTGACCGATTTGTCTATGGCCGAGTTGTCTTTGGACGGGTTGTCGTTGACCGATTTGTCTTTGACCGAAATGTCGTTGGCCGAAAAGTCGTGTAGACGAAGTGTCGTGTGACCGATTTGTCTATGGCCGAGTTGTTGTTGGACGAGTTGTCGTTGACCGATTTGTCTTTGACCGAAATTTCGTTTGCCGAAAAGTCGTGAGGACGAAGTGTCGTGTGACCGATTTGTCTATGGCCGAGTAATCGTTGGACGAATTGTCTTTTATCGATATGTCGTGGAATCCTGAAAATGAATACAAAATTATATTATTATCGACTCTATCGACTCGACATGGTGTTCATGTCTCTTTTCCGTCGTACCGTCAACATATATCGGAATTTTTACGCGTATTCTGTATATTTTATTTACACATATACCTATTGCATATTTTATACGTATATAATATGTGAACATAATGTATACATGTGTCCCGATCGGTCTTCAAGAAAACTGTTTTTTCACCTCTGTCGGCCTAACCATCAAATTGGATAGGCCAACGCCATCTATGTAAAAAATAGAAAATTAACAAAAATCGAAAATTACAAGAGGCCTTTACATGTTACCTCTTTTTGTTAGACAAATAAAATATGTACGAAAACAATTAAAAACATTTGTTTCACTTAACCACGATGTGATATTTGCGGAAAATGATCAGGAGGAACTAAAAACGCGTACAAAAAAATATTACGTAAACACATTTTGAAACAAAATTTATAACTCAGTAAATAAGTAAAAAATGAATTTTCGAAAATCGTCTCAATTTAACTGAATAAATACTTTATCGAAAAATGAAATATTTGGCATTGAAATATTTATGAATAACAAGTGAGTCGCGCTGGAAAGTCAGCCTTTTTTAAATGGTTTTTGGCATATTACCAGCTGATTTGAAGGAAAAAAAAATAAAAAAATATATTTTCAATTCTTTTAAATATATAGAAAGCTAACCCTATAAATATTTTTTTGAATAGCCAAAGTTGTTTTTGGTCTCAAATACACCTTAAGATTTATATTAAATGCATTCCCACAAGCAGACATGTATAATTTCGCGCTAACACATGCCGCATGTGGACCTACAATATAAAAACCCAATCTCAAATGAACATAAGCCCTGCAACTCTTGCCGTCCTTCCCTGAAACAGGGGTGACATTGGCAAAGTGAACCAATTTTTTATATTATGGGTGGTCAGCCGCATAACAACCTATAAGTCAAGGAACATATAGCAACAAAGGATATAGCAACAAATTTAATTTAACCACCTTTGATTCAGCACTCTTAATGGTTATTATACTTTCCTATTTTACTTAGCTTAGTGTTAGTATGTATACAGCCATAGGGTCCCATTTTCTCTTACTATTCATTTTGAAATGGGTTTTGATCTGAGTGTCAGTGTGGCTTGAGGAAAGTCCTAGGAAGTTAGGGGTCCATCTAAATCTCATTCATCTGTTAACCGTTTGAAACTTGCAAGTGAAATGAAGATATTTGTGACTTATATTTGTTGCTTCAGGTGAGCTTGTACAGCAGCTCTGGGGCTGACTCCCTGGGCCTGGAAGTCATGAACCTGGTGGACGTGTCCTCAGCTCACAACCTGGAGCTGGCCATGAGGCTGTCCACCAGCATCAACAACAACGACAGGTTCTACACAGACTTGAATGGCCTACAGGTAAATATCAAATACACTTGAAATAAAAAAGCTTTATTTGTTAGAATGTGCAGGCCAATAAGTATCAGTAGACTCAACATTTTGATTGATTTGCCTGTTGACACTTCCAGATGATCAGAAGGAAGCGCTTCCCTAAGCTGCCCCTGCAGGCCAACTTCTATCCTCTCCCAGCCGCTGCTTACATAGAAGATGAGAAACTGAGGCTGACTCTCCTCACCTCCACCTCTCTGGGTGTGGCGGCACTGCAGCCCGGACAAATCGAGGTAAAGCATTCATTTTATCACATAGATACATTTTTTTATCAGGTCCTCCCGATGTTGACTATCACTTGAATATAAGCCCTTCTGAACGGCTCCTCCACAGTCCTCCATCCCGTCCAGTCCTGGATGTTTCTCAGCCTTGAAATTCTTCACCTCCCAACAACTCTTTGATACTCTATTTTTCCTTTAACCTTTAGAGTGCCGGCAATTTTCTGCCGTAATCCAGCCACCCAACTCTCAGTTTTGATATCAAATATTTCCAAAGATACAAATCTCCTATCCGAATTTTTATCTCAAAAGACAATGAAATAAGGTTTTTTTTAATGCCTAACATAGTAGGAGCTATCGACCAGACTACTTGTAATATACTGCTTGTAATGTGTGCTGTGATTTTTCAGGTTATGCAAGACCGTAGATTAAACCAGGACGACAACAGAGGAATGGCTCAGGGAGTCCTGGACAACCATCCCACCCAGCACATCTTCAGGATAATCCTGGAGAGCAGGGCTGATCAGAAGTGCAGAGTAAGATATTCAACAAAAAATACTTTATTATTAGTATTTTTTAGAAATAAATTTGTGAAGAAGCATGCAATACACCAGTCTGGCAAGAAACAGGGATTAACCAATCAATACTCATAATTTTGTTATTTTACTGGATTATCAATTAATAATTACCCACTGACATTTGCTGAACCAGGGTCAAAGTTATCGTTAAAGGGCCCAAGAATCCCAATAGACAATGGCAACAAATCCCGGAAAGACACTCTTTAGTGTAAAATATGATGCCTAATAGTAAGTATGGTTTATGTGATTTCAGGGTGCGGCTGAGGATCATCCATCAGGGCAGCTGTCCCTGTCAGGTCACGTCAGCTCCCAGACCCTGCTGAACCCCTTCATTCCTCTCTTCTACTCAGGAGACGGAGGACCAGAGAGGTGAGCTTATACTTTCTATTATCACATGTATGCAGGGCAAATCAGACAATTAGCTGGGTTGTGTTCGGGTTGCTCGCTTCGGCACTGTGAGCGCTCAGCAAAGAACAGCCTTCGGGGAGCGTGCTGCATTGCTGACAGCAAAACGTCCCAAGCCATCGCAAGCAAATGAAGGCAAGCTTAGACTTGACAGTCTTACACCAGACAACAGCTGCCAAGGCTTGGTAGAATGCATTATTACAGAATTGTTCTGATATTATACAGAAGAATTTTTAAGTGTGAAAATGCTTACAATAACTCTTCTTCTTCTTGTGCCAGGTTGGTGATGATCATAGCAAATTTAAGCAAAAAGTAAAGCAAATAAATAAATGTGCACCTTCGATACTGCTGCACGAAAGTATTTAGTATTTGTGTAAAAGAGCGATTATGGCATACATGTGAATGTTTGAATATCTATAATCTATAATCTATAATCTAAGTTGCAAGGATATATTCATTTAAAGCTCTCAGATGTATGCCCACAAACCAACAAGTGTAGTTCAATAAATTTATGTAAACTCTCCTTTGCTTCCTACCTCCGTCTAATGCTGTATTTTGTTGTAGGGCTGGCCCAGAGGAGCCCCAAGGAACAAACTTGCATGCTGGGTTCTCTCCCATGGTAGTGGAGGCGGGAGTGGACATCAACATTGCATCATACAGAGACGACGTCTTGGCAACGGTAAACAACCATTACTAATGACCATCAATATACTCGAGAAACAAACAACCAAGAGCTGTTACAGGAAATATTGGCAGATATATGCGGTTTCTCTTACGAAGAGCTCTAAAGGATTGTCATATATATAAAAAAGATTGATAAACATTGCTCTTGACCTCCTTGACTTTGAGTTGGTATGAGGCTGACCACCCATACTGTAAAAAATGGTTCACTTTGCCAATGTCTCCACTGTTGCAGGGAAGGACGGCAAAAGTTGCTGGGCTTATGTTCATTTGAGATTGGGTTTTTTAAATTGTGGGTCCACACAGTCAGTGTTATAGCCGCGGGGATCAAGACAGGTACGTGTCTGCTTGTGGGAATGCATTTAATATGAATCTCAAATGATACATATCTTTGCAGCTTAGATTTAGATTTAGATATAGATGACATGGACCTATGGGAGTATGACATATTTTGGAAGCCAAGAAGCTTTCTCTTGGCAACAACACTCGCGTGTTTTAGAGAAAAACTATAATCCATAATCTTAAATGCAAGGATATATTAACATTTAAAGCTCATATCAAATACATGCCCACAAAAAGATATGTGTAAGTTCGCGCTTACAAATGCTGAATGTGTACTTACAAATTAAAATCCAAGCCTCAAATGAACATAACCCCTGTAATTTTTGCTGACCTTCCTTGACTTATAGGTTGGTATGAGGCTGACCACCCATACTGTAAAAAATGGTTCACTTTGCCAATGTCACCCCTGTTTCAGGGAATGTCGGCAAGAGTTGCAGGGCTTATGTTCATTTGAGGTTTGGATTTTATTTGTAAGTACACAATCAGCATTTGTAAGCGCAAACTACACATGTTTGTTTGTGGGCATACATCTGAGAGCTTTGAATGAATATATCCTTGCAACTTAGGGCCCTACCTCACCGGGATGCCATGGCGACGTCGCCGGCTACGTAGCCATGGCTACCTCTGGCTACCTACGGTCGCCAAATGGAGTAGCCAGTGGCGACCATCTGTCAATTAAGTTCTCCCTCGTATCGAGAATGGACGCTTCGTGCATAGAAGAAATCGCACTTATTTATTATGTGCGTCGCAAAAAGTTTAAAAAGAAGAAACCTCAGAAGTTATGGGTCTATCCTTTTATATCAGATCGAAGTCGAAGTGGTGTTTTTTCAAAACCACCGTCATCTCGTCTTTTTCTTTGAATAAATTAACTATTTCGTTCCAACGTTTTATTTTTAAATTACGATCGGAACAATTTATGGCGGAATCCCATAAACATAGTCGATTTTGAATTTCTACAATGAATCTTTTTGTATTGAAACTCATTTTGCGTCCATCTTGGCGGCTGGTTGGACACTGAGTGAGTGAGCCGCAGCTTGCTCGTGTTCATTTTACTGGCGACGTCGCCAGGTCGCCACGGTCGCCAGTCTCCACACAGGGACCCGACAATCGTGGCTACGCTTCCAAATTGGCGACGTAGCCAACCCGTCGCCAAGTGAGTTACCTGTCATACATTGTAATATGAATTGTTTGGATACGCAGCCGGCGACGCCGCCATGGCATCCCGGTGAGGTAGGGCCCTTAGATTATAGATTATATAGATTCCCTGAAACAGGAGTGACATCGGCAAAGTGAACCATTTTTTACAGAATGGGGGGTCAGCCTCATACCAACCTATAAGTCAAGGACGGAATGACAAATAACTAAAGCTATTTAGTGTACTGTGATGGATCCTTCTGACACATACATGATGGGTAGAAGGGTTTGAGGGCACCGCATATATTAACCTTGATTCAATTGTAAACAGCACCATCCATATGACTCATTGCTAACAATGTTTGATTGATTATAACATAGTTTTAACCCTTTGAAAACTTTACAGCCTAAAGGTGCAAAGACAAAGAATGGTCGGGGCATTGTTCTGCACAGGCAACAGCTGGACATGTGCTTCAATAGTGAAGACCTGCTGAAACAGTTCCCAGTCAGCGATGGACAGGTAAAGGAACTACCTGCACACATCTGCTTCTTTAACCCTTCAACTGCGGGTGACACGCATAGGCGTCAAGTGTAAACTTGCACACAGTGCGGCTGTCAATCATAGACGTCATCCAACTTTGGACTTATCCCTGACATCTGTGTTCAAGAATTCAAAAGACTGCCAGTTGGAATATGTGCTGCACTTTTGTGATTTTTGTTCTTGAATAACTAATGCATGCGACTGTTGAAGTGTCGTCAATCAACTATGGTAGGAAATCAATAAATTAAAAAAAAAATGTGTTCGAAGAAATATTCCGTACTGCAGGCATTCATGTAGCCAGAATATTCAGAAGCGAAAATGTTAAATAACTGGATTCTTTGTCTTTCTTTTTTGACCAAAACTCGGGTAGAACTGCCTTCTTTTCACTTTGGAAGGAAACAATTAAAACTTTGTTTCAGAGTAGGCTTATAAATAAACCGTAAAGTTGTTAGGTAGGAGACTAGCTTGTTGTCCAGCGTGTGGTTGATGCTACGGTCTCGAGTGACGAAAGGTTGTGAGTTTGATTCGGACATTGAAAAAAAAGAGTAATTTTCACAATTCCCTCTTGGCTGCGATGAAAATTCAACTGATTTTACCAAAGACTGGTTACCAAAGATCCATCCAGCCTTACAGCAACTGGGTTTTCCTTAAAAATTTACACTTTCTATAGCGATGACCAAGCTTTGCAGAGGTGTCTTTAAATGTGATTCACACAAAAATCATGCTCACCGAATAAATCATCTTTATATTAACTGTTAAAGTTTGATAAGAAATTGCTAATTGATCCTTTCTTTTTTCAGATTAAAATATCCGACTTGGTTCCTGTATCAGAGATTGACGAGATGAACAATGCCTCCTTGTCATTCTTATACTTGGGAGCTTCTGTAGACCCCGCTACCACGCTGTCTCTGTGCCCAATGGAGATCAGCTCTTTCTTCATCTATCGGTAGACCCATAATGTTGGTATTTCATAATACCAATAACAAAATACAATTTTTACCCCATATTTTAGGATTCATAGCCAATAAAAAGATCAAAGTTTTCATGGGTGATTTAATGATCTTACTCAAGGTTTTGCAATTTCATTTTTAGAATCATATTTTTAAATTTGATCTTAATGAATAGGTTGTTATGCGGCTGACCACCCATAATGTAAAAATTGGTTCACTTTGCCAATGTCACCTCTGTTTCAGGGAAGGACGGCAAGAGTTGCAAGGCTTATGTTCATTTGAGATTGGGTTTTTATATTGTAGGTCCACATGCGTCATGTGTTAGCGCGAAATTATACATATCTGCTTGTGGGAATGCATTTAATATAAAACTTAAATGATATATATCTTTGCAGCTTAGATTAGATTAGATTAGATTAGAATGAATCCTGTTGACAAGAACAAATGGACCCATGTATTAAAAGTAAGAAATGAGATCACAGGATATATCCGCACTAAAATAAAATAGAAGACAACATTTGAAGTGTCGTTTTGTGAAATTTCACTTAAAAAAAACAGTGGATAATTCCTGACTGTGTATTTCCCTAAAATCAGGGAAAATGTTTCATTTCACAGCACCAGTAGCTGTTCTTTTTTTTAATTTGACAGGGTGTCTATTCACGATAGGGGAGAGAGTAGATTCATTTTGATTTTACCAGAAAAAGCAATAAATGGTATTGTGAGGCACAATACCTTTATTTCTTTTTCGGGGAAAATCGAGATGAGTCTTCTCTATCCCCTATCGTGAATAGACACCCAGATGGCAAAAAAGAACCATAGACTACAGAGCATTTGAAATTGTAATTTCTAGAGACAGAAAGAGCACAATAAAGTTGATGTAAAATGCATGTTTGATTTAATTCATTTCACTCATTTAACTATTTATGCTGTATCTATCAAACCTAACCGTTAATAATTATAATTCAGTGACTATTCCAAGATAACTACCACTTTGTAATTGTATTTTTTAGCCTAGTGACCAAAATAATGTCATGGGTCCATTAGTTAAATGTGAATGACGCAAAGAATCATGACTTTTGACTCTCCAACCAGTCAAATTGTTTATGTTGTATTAAAGTGATGGATATATTAAGATGTAATGTTGTGATCAAGTATGTACATAGATGTAACCTAAGACATTTAATATTTAAATATAATACATTTTGTTGTTATACAGGAGTGAGTGATTTTTTCCCCTAAATGTTGATTAATCACTATTCGACATTGTACCAATCTAATTCAAATCTGTAAAATAAATTTAGAAACTTTGAGTGTTAATAACAATCATCTGAATGGACTCTGCACAAGTGTAACTTACAAAATAATTGTGATGTCTCAAGGTTGAGTAGCTAGGATAAAGGCAAACTGATATTTAATTATTCGTTGCTAAGGACCCTAGTTACGATTCAGTTACCTGTGACATTTGCCTGTCGAGAAAAAATCTAATGTCACATTTTTTTATGAGTCCTTTCTGCTGGCAAGAGAGTACAGATCATTGTACAGATGGTTGAATGGCTCACCAAGAAAATTATTTTGTTGTCGGTACTCCTGTACAGCGACAATTTGTATTAATACATTATGTAGATTAGTCTACTGGTAAGAAGTTTGAATGTTATAATATATTGATTCAAGGTTCAAATCAGAATATGCATAATTTTTGTTATTGATGTATTCCATCAATATTTTGATTTGTATAGAGTCAAAATCGACAAACTAGGTTTTTTTTTTAAAAAATCACTAGCTATAGACAGGCAGAACTGCCAGTCTGCACACTGTATTTTATTCACCTTGCCTCTAAGAGCCTTTTCACACAACAAATTCTGTCCGGTTTGTCTATGCTTTTTTATACATGGTGTCGGGCGGGAAGTCTACATAGTACGGTATGAGGGGATGTAAGAAAGCTTTCTTAGGTTGTCCGGCGATCCTATCCGAAACCATACTCTGACCAAACAGAATTTGTTCTTTGGAAAACGGGTGTAATTGAATCAACTTATAAGAAAGTATGAATTTTTAAAACACACTTTTATTTTCACGGGTTGAGCATTTATTTCACCTCAAGTACTAAAAGAACATAAAAGGACATTTAGGGGTTTAAAAATTAATTAAATTAGGCTGATTTATTTGGTGAGCGCTGTTTTTGTGTGTATCACACCTCAAGAGCCCTCTGCGAGCTTGGTCGTCACTGTAGAAAGTGCCAATTCTCAAGCAAGACCCAGTTGTTGTAAGGCTGTATGGACCTTTTGATGACTGGTCTTTGGTAAAGGTTTATGAATTTTTCATCCCAGCGAAGAGCAAATTTGAAAATATAAATGGTATATTTTCTGTGCTCCGCCGGGATTCGAACCCACGACCTTGCAGTTACGAGTCCGAAGTGTTACCACATGGACTACGGACCGGTCAACGGTTTGTCTGGTTATTCGGAGATGGCGGACCACTGCATCGAAAATGACCATTCATTTAATAATAACGGTGTTAAGGTTCTCCATTCCGGGTGCAAGGACAGACAACTAATTGCCCTTGAGACTTTGGAAATTCATAAACTAAAAATTGTAATACATACAACTTGATCAATGTTCAGATTGCTGCTGCTTTGCCTTTGTTATTACCTAATTGTACCTCTTTGGTGTAACTCACCCTTCTCATTTCTCTATGGTTTTTGTCTTGTCAGTTTTGTAACAGTGTCCTCTTGAAAATGACGTAAGCAAGTCAAAAGTACTTGAGGTAAAAGAAATGCTCAACTTGTAAAATAAAACTCTGTTTTTAATTTTTATACTTTCTCATAAAAAATAATTTTCACTGTATAAATACAATAAATCAAAAAATTTGAATCAAATCATGATCAATCATGACAAATCCTGGTATATATAAGATCAATTATGAATTTTACAAAATTAGAATGTTTTGAGTGTGAAGTTTGAATGGTAGGAATGAATGAGAAATGGAATGTGATAATGATATTTGAATGAATAATGATATTTATTTCAAGATTGCAATGTCCTTATAAAAATTAATATAAACTTATGATCAAGACGTGTAAGATCAACTATAAATTTTGCAAAATACAAGACAGTCAAACTCAGTTAAAACGAGCCCAAAGGGACCAACCAATTTCATTTCTTATAGCCGTTACTTGTTATAAACTAGATTAGGTAAATATGAAAGCTTGTAAATCAATATTTTAAAGGTAAAACTGAATAAGTGACATATTAACCTTCCCTTCCCTGTGAAGTGTAAGTAGTACACTTGCTTGTTATAATCTTTAATATCTCTATAAATATAATTTACATGGAGCTCAGATTCTAGGTATTCCTCCCTCATACATTTACGAAATTAATTAAAATATATATTTATAACAATCCACACTAATAAGGGGCAGCAGAGCTGTTTTGTAAAAGTCGGAAATAAATTCACCAATACAATAAAACAAATGGCACCAATACAACAGGCGAAAAGCGCTGTGGGTAGGTCGCGCATGCATGTAAACTGTGCGTGGTGAGTGCGACGCTATTCACATCTCACTCTCACATATTTTTCTACGATTGGAGCACACGAAATAGCGCATCTCAGTCGCTACCGTTGCAGTCGTATTTTATCCTTCAAAGCGGCAGAGGCGGCTCCTCAATAAAAATGTTGACAGTTCATAATTTCCGCAAGTTCATTTTTTCTTGTATTTTTTTTGCTTTGAATGGAAATTGCAAGAAATACGTAAATATAGATTGTTTTATTTAGTTATTAAAAACTCAGTTTTATTTTCACTTTTTATTATTATTGTTTTAAAGGACACAAACGTTTTCGACTACACAGTAGTCATCATCAGGTCTGTGTCCTTTAAAAAAATAATAATTAAAAGTGAAAATAAAACAGATTTTTTAATAACTAAATAAAGATGAATTTTCAGTGTTAATGCACCAACCATCCAAAATATATTGTTTTATTTACGTATACACGAGTAAGTACCTACACCCGTTTTATTGCATAACAAATTAGCGTATTTTAAGCTCGTACTTACAGTTACATATTTGAAATGGAAATCCATCCGTCGCTCCTTCGCTTGAGCGAAAGCCTCAATCAAAGCCAAATCAGCACAAAATTTTACACAATCAATTATTCTAGATATAGGTAATTATTAATATGTTTGAACGCACTTCGTCATTGAACTTTTTACTTGATTGTCTATAACTAACATTAAGCATTTGTCGAAGATCTGTTCGGCCTAATAAATTGAAATGCATTACAAGCTCAACTTGAGTTTGCGAAAGTGCATGCTGTTTAACTTTTATCTTTTTCACCATCTTCACGCACTTGCGATGCTTTCAAATAATGTTCTTTTTCAAATACTATTCAACTATGATTTTTTTATAATGTCCACGTTTACTTTATTATTAAAATTTATCGTCAGGAAATTAGTAAAAAACAAAATTGTAAGTTGTTTCACGATAAATTAGAAAATAATGGAAAAAATCTTCACGTTCGATGAAAAAACAACCAGCAGCTGTTTATTTTAACGTCAACTGATGACGGAATGGAGGTCAACCAAATTCGAGTTACTGGCTTATATTATTTGTAATCAATGTCCTACAAGGATTTCATTGTTTTCGAATATCACGCACGAATAATTATTATATGTCGGCAATGCACGCAGTTATCCTTGTTGCTCGCACAAAAGGCCTATAATTTATCAGCTCTCTCCCTCTATATCACGGTTCCTAACTGATCTCAGAAAATGTAAAGGAATTGTTCATTGAAATCCGTTCACTGGGACAAATGCACGAGGAGTATAACTAAACAATAATATTATGTATCATGTACGGCGGCTTTGTACTAGCGTAAACCTCAGGCGCTCCATATAATTATGATTTTTAACTTCAGCGACCATTCAAAACATCTGCCACACAATATACTTTTATATTTTAAAGTTTATACAATTATTTTGTTAAAATTATTACAAAATCTAGGCAGTGCACTGTCCCGTTGAACTGTATTGGGGAACCGCCTCTGCAAAGCGGTACTGTCAGTCGCCCTCAGGCGCTCGCTCAGAGTGGACTCTTCGTCTGCTTAATAGGCATCGGCCGATGATTTTTTATGTTTTTAGCATTTAAATACTAATTATTTTCATTTACTTCTTCATTAGACTTCAATTATACGTAATTAGAGTGATTAGCTATTAATATACATCATTTACCGATCATAAATCCAACTTTTATGAGCGTGTAGTCACTACACAACACCGTTGCGCGTATAATTTTTTTAGCACAGAAAGGGGAAGGTTAAGCTAACATGGGTTTTTCATATAAATGCACTTTTTTCCTATTTCCTATATAAACACTAAAAAAGTGTGAAAATCCTGTAGCTTAGAAGTTTTTCATGAGCACATCCTTGTGATTAGTTCACTTACTATGAGGAGTTACTCCCAATAAAATGTTTTATCAAAGATTTTACAAATCAGTGAATCAGCACGTATTCAGTTTTACTTTTGAGGTGGCTATATTAACATGTTTTTTGTTGTTTTTATGAAATATGGGAAACCAGATACAATTTGGGGATGCAGTAATTAAAAGAAGGATAAAAGTTTGCTTAGAGTGATAACTATCAGAAATTATTAACCCTCTATTTACGGGAAGTCCGCTGCCGAGCTGTCCAGGGCTGGAAGTCTCATCACTACGGTAATTCTTACCTACCGAATATCGTTAATATTTGTATGAAGACTAATCGGCTGTTCACTTGTGGCCATCTTGGATTGACAAGTCTTCATACAAATATTACCGTAAGAATTACCGTTGTGATGAGACTTCCAGCCCAGGTAGCTTTCTTTGTCTTATTTATGACATTATTAGACTGTTGCAAACAGTGTTGTTTTTTTACCTGGGCCTATTAAGCTAATCATATTATTTGGGTGTTATATTTATGAAGCGAGCTCGTTATACTGTACATGTTTGTATGGAAATAAGCCCAAACTAACATATCATTAAGTAATTGCTCATTATAGCCGTGAACTCACTTACCATAATCGCTACAACCGTCAAATTTAAACTGGATTTACGGACGTTTGGTAGATTTACATATTATAATTAACTTTCAAAGTTAATTACACTTTTTTGAATATCAGACAAAACGTTATGAGTTTATCCTTAATCGTCATGGGAAAATGGGTGCCTCCTGAAGACGTTGACTATGTCGCCAACAAAATGTCAAGAATAATGTAAGTTCTCGCATAACAGTTTATCTAATATCGGTAATAACCGAGTTTGACTGTATTTGAATGATGCGAGTGAGAGGTTTGGATGGCGTGAATGTCGTGAGGGAGAATGTCGTGAGGGAGAATGTCGTGAGGGAGAGTGAATGTGGAATGACTAACCAATAATGATCTTGATGAAGCTCATGTATTGTGATATAGGTAGTTACGAGATAATAGATGAAAATTAATACTTCAAATTGTTTCCGAATGTAAAATTGACATTTTAATGATAAAAAAGAATGAGAAATTGATGAAATGATTGAACACATAAGTGTCAAATTGGAATCTGCATGTATATGACGCGGGGAGTTAGCCTCAAGTGTTATTTTTATTCCTAACTTAATTTCAGATTGAATATCATTCTCTATAATGAAATACTTGAGAAGGAATCTGTTTTAGGTTGAAATAATTAATTTTGTTTGGAACATTCTAAATGTTTTTTTTTTCAGTAAAATGCCAATATTACACATCAACAGTTAATGGGCTCGTCACAATTTCCATAGACAACAGAATTGTAATGTCACCTGGCAAAAAGTCTAACTAATATTTTGTTACTGGTTGCTAAGGACCCTAGTCACATAGACCTTTGATGTTTGCCCGACAAGAAGATATTCTAATTTGAAATTTTGTGCTGAGTCCATTTAATATGAAAGGCAACAGATTTCTAAACAGCAATAAATAAAGAACTAACACCCAATGTAAATATATTCTCTATACTTACTTTATTATACATACATCTGTATTTATTTGTTTAACGGCTCATTTTCCCATAGTCAGATGCGAGACAGCTTTCAAAAGATACCTTTACCTCTAGTATAAGAAAACACGTACACTCTCATGTCGTCTGGACTTAAAAAATGTATAAAAGTTTGCATTGCCATTTACGCTCACTGGAATTTTTGTATTGAAGATTCAACAGCCCCCGCAGTGAACGTGGTGGGTTGGGGTTAATGGGCTGCATATGTTTGCTTTCCTGCCTCCACAGGGGGTTCAACCACTAGGATTCTTTCTATTCCCCAAGGGGCGGGTTTCTGGTTATGCCAACAGAATCAAAAAGTATCTGCAAGGACTTACCTGGAGCTTCTCTGGTTCCTGAAGGCGAATCCAGCTGGCCAAGTATATGGTTTCTTTCTTTCGGCGGTGCGGGCTAACTATCTTGTGCGATGCAGAAACGACGATATGTTACACGATGCGTTGTGTTAAATTAGCTGAAGGGCGATCCAAATATCGACCTTCGGCGGGGGCGGATGAAATCTAACTAAGTGAAGTACTCTCGGCGAGTGTGGTCAACGTACTTGTTTGTAAATCCTCAAAATTAACAAAATGATTAATTGGCACAACCAGAACGTAAACAGCAATGAAAACTTCCATATATTTTGTTCTCCTGACAGTTTGTAAGCGATAACCAGGATATTTTATACTAAGGATGCTTTCCTTGACTTGGTATGGTTGGTATGAGGTTTACCACCCATACTGTTAAAAAATGGTTCACTTTGCCAATGTCACCCCTGTTTCAGGGAAGGTCGGCAAGAGTTGCAGGGCTTAAGTTCATTAGAGATTGGGTTTCATATTGTAAGCGCGAACTTATACGTGCCTGTTTGCGGGCATGCATTTGATATGAGGCTTAAATGCTAATATATCTTTGCAACTTAGATTATAGATGCTTGTCTTCTGATGTGATGGTGACGTCTATAGAAGGTCATACAGAGTCTTTGAACCATTACAGTACGTTGAAAGTGGCTGCTCCAACCAATTAAAACACCTTTCTGCATCATTTTTGAAAAAAAAACAATTATAATGAACTCAAAATGGATTCTTGGGCTCCTTGATCAACCCCTGCCAACACTGCTTGTCCGATGCCTTTCTCATCCAGTCCCATACTCCTACCGCATGAGTCTACCACTGCACCATACACCCGTCTTTCTCTGGGTCTTCCCACAGCCCTGCGCCCCCTGGGTTCTTCATCACAACTGTCCAGGCTCTGATGGGCCATACGCTGAATACAGTCTGCTGTCTTTCATTGACTCAATGACATTCCCGTTTTGGTACTAGGCATTTAATTCACAGATGGATCTTTTTCACCATATATCCTGTCAATCTGACTATTGCAAAATCAGCCTTGAATGTTTTACAATTACTATTTATCCTTAAATTAAGTAAGTAGACCTTCGTTTTCTTGCACACTGAAAAGTCAATTTTTGAAAAATATACTAATATTCTCGTATTCAAAGCAACCACTTTGCTTTCAAGTAAATATACATTCCTTAAGACTGTCTAGGTCACAATTAATTTAATCTTGAGATGTGAGTAAATTATAGAAATAATTACGAGGCATGTTCACAAAATAAAGAGTACCAGATTTTTTCTCAATAGAAAACAAAATTAGCGAATGGCTGACACATCATCGGTTATAGTTTTTGCTGTCATACGTTCCTCAAAAAATATTCCTTGGCACATTGTCCTCTTGAGTACTCTTCTTCTGTGGATAATGCACTCAAAAATAAGTTTTCAGTGGTGTTTGTTTTTTTTGTGATTTTTGTAAATAAGAAGTTTTGGGGAAAGGTTGTTTATTCCTATTATTTAAAGTGAATTTTATTGGATTTGTGTGATCTAAATGCAATGTTTTAATTATGTGTAAGTCTTCCACGTGAAAATTATAATATTTGTCACAATATAAAGTTTGCTAGTATTTCACTGAATAGGTTTAGGTACCATCAATCTGCATTTCAGTATTTATTTTTTATCAAAGTTTTTTTTTTACAAATCGGAATTCAATAAAAAATAATGTAAGTACAAGACCCTTTATCCTATAGAATCAAAGGCATTTTTATTAACTTTCAGTTTTTAAAAAATTTCTAAATTGCATCATTTGATTCCATGGGACTTATTCCGTAGCTTCTCTTCTGTATCCAGATTTTTTATAAATCAATGTGAGCGTATTACCTACTTGTAATATTTTATTGCACTTATAATTTATTATTGTGATTTGTATATACTTTTCTAAAGAAATAAATTGTATATTTCGTTAAAAAATGTCTTTTTTATGTTTTTTCATACCTAGGATTGTAAATAAAACACACATTTTTCTTAAAATATTTTATTGATAATTTTTTTATAACATTAATAATATCCTGTGAAATAATAAATTAAAATAAAAACAAAAAATAACTTAGTAACTCAAATACTAATTAATATCCACATAAATATTTTATAGATCAATTTGCTATAGCGAAATCTCAAATATGATTGAAAAGTGTATGGAAAATACAAAATTGAAAAAATTAAATACAATGACTGAAAAACTTTTGATAAAAATGGTTTAAAAAATGAAAAATTTACAGGTATGTATGTACAAGATGGGAAACCAGAATAAAAAAAAATTGAATGGTAGAGAAGTGTATTGAATGTTGTCTTTGATTGATTTTATTTTTTATAAGTTTGGGTGTCGACTAATAATTCAGTTGACAAATCTGCTGAAATCGGAGTTTGTTCCTTTCATCTAAAAAATAATGCAAAAACATATCAGAACACAGTACGCCAACTGAAAAACAAATCTCAATCAATTTGTGTGTACAGAGAGGAAGAACTATTACCAATTTACGTCAACATACTTTTTGAGAAGTAAGTATGGTTATTGTTGCCGTTGATCGGTATGTCAAATTTTTATTATCCTGCATTAACTAACATTTTCAAAACTGCAAACATTACAAAATAAGAAATTATTTTGACAACCATTTATGTTTTGACTCTTTTCTTTTTAAAGATATTTTTGAGCCAATGATAGCATGTACATTTTTTTTCATTATTTAACTTTACTCTCCAGTATATTAAAGCTATCCAGAGCTTCATACTAGAGATTTTTTTTTTAAAACTTCAGTAAGTTTTTATTCCTACTCAGTAACAGATAGCAAAGAAAAATATTTTTGAAAGAAAATAGTATGTTTTCAACATAATTCAGAAGTAGAACTATACTTAGTAATATTTCTGTCCTACTGCAGGTTTAAAAAAAAAACTGTTTGCATTTTTAATAAATTAAGTTCAAAAATGTGCCGTGAGACTATACAATATAGGTAACAGGGGCGTTCACTGAATACAGGCAAATATATTTCAAAACAAAAGGAGCATCCTAGGTTTTTTTTAAAAGAGGTAAATACATATATCTTCTTTTATATTTTTGATGATTTGTGTATATTTATATATAGCGATCGGGCATTTTCTGTGGCGGGCCCTCTCTCATGGAACCAGCTATCACCAGAAGTACAAGGCTCTATCCCCCTTATTCATAAAAAAGTTTTAATTTTTAAACCAGTATAAAGTCAGTTTTCCCATACTAATAAGCTGGTATCTCTGGTTTTGGGTTCAACCAATCTAATGAATAAGGCCGTATATCGGTGTAGCAGTTCAAAAATATATTATACACCCGTTACTTTGTTGCATAACGAAGCAAGCACGTTTGGAGACACGAGAATCACAAAACGACGCTCTACTTTAATTTTTAACTATCATTTCTATCATCAATACAATCATTTTTGTACATATCATTTTCAAAAAAACATACTTTTGCCTGTATGGAGTGCTTGCCCCTGCCACATGGAGTGTCATGGAACATGTATATAGAGTGCATGACATTTGCAGGGATAGGACCTCACAACAACTACACACATGTATAATATAGTTTGTTTACGACAACAACATTATCGTTAGACACCGAGCGACAGGACGACATTCTGATGTGGGCGCCATTTTGTTAAATCATAGACAACACTACCACAAGTACAAATCTGTACAAACATTTACAAAGTAATAGGTATAAGTATTTCAAAATTTGCATGAATATTTTTAAAGGTGGTATCCTATTTTTCAACATCAAAACGATGTCCGAGCAAGTCAAGACAGCTTTGACTGGTTTGTTTGAAAAAAAACATTGCCATTTCAAATCTCGTCAAGCCCCTTGACGATAGCTTTGCCCCTCAGGGAACAGATGTCCTTGGGTCAATTAAATAAAATTTGTGAATTACTAATTAATAATGTTTTGGTATGTTTCTGGCCAGGCAAAAATAGGCCATTTTTAAAAAAGAACTCCGTCCTCTGACCCAAGCCCTGTATATTCATCCCACCCGGGGATTTGTCACAGGGAAGTTTAAAAAGAAATGCTTACTTTTACTATATAATTCTTCCTGCTTATCTGAAGGAATCTCTTTGGCAAACTATTTATTTTCACATGTACCTACTGGTTCCGGCCTTTACATCTGACGACTTGATCTAGAACACTGAGAGGCTACTTTGTTTTCAAAAGAGCAGGTTCTCATATCTCGTAAAGGCTTAGTGAACCTTGAGGGAATTAAGATTTGCTACAAAGAAAGCACTGAAACATGAAATCCTATCATGAAGATGAACGACAAGGTGGTGAACGACAAGGCAATATCTATACCTGTTCTTTGACTTATAGGTTGGTATGTGGTTGACCACTCATGCTGTAGAAAATGGTTCACTTTGCCAATGTCTCCCATGTTTCAGGGAAGGTCGGCAAGAGAGTCGCAGGGTGAATACTGGAGGGTTAATCTCAAGTCCGGACCAGTTAAGAAGTAAGTATGTCAGACACCTTATGATCTGCTTGTAAGTCAGACACTGCCAACTGAGCTACCGACTCACTTCATCTTTTCATACAAATTTTTGAATTTTTACTTCCTTACTAAAAGTTGTACATGACCATACTTAAGGTAAAGTTTGAAGACAAAAAGTGAACATCAATAGACAATGTGACATCTAGTACAATGATAACATAAAACAATTATTTATTGTTGCAACACATTATTTTTGTTATATTTTTAGCGAAGTTTATGCATTTTTTTACACAGATAGTGTTATTTACAGCCATTATCAAAAAGTGAGGATAACAAATATTTATAAGTTAAAATTATCCAAAATAAAACAGTACGCCTAGTCCATAGTCCAGTGGTTAACGCTATATATACTCTTAATCACAAGGTAAAGGGCTCAATTCCCGACAGACCAAAAACAAAATTATCATTCGATCTTCAAACCATGCTCTTTGATAAGTTGTCCAGTCTTTAATAAAGGTGAATGAATTTTTAAGCACAACAAAGAGTATAAATGAAAAATCGTTTTTTTGCTCCGCTGGGAATTAAGCTTCCCTACCTTTAAAATTTGTGTTTAAAACATTAATCAGTTATTAACCAATTACCGTTTTTTTAAAATACTTTTCCGTAAATTGAAATGAACTCTTAGATTGAAATCCAAACCATTCACTATAGTCTACAGCCTTTTTATACTTAGCTGTTTAAATGATATATTTACTATATATTGAAATTATCAAAGTTGAACATGCTACTCTTCCATAAATGCAAAATGATGTAAGTAGTTATGAAAAATGATTAAGTTAATGTATTTAATTTTACAAAAAATATTTGTATTAGAAAACTAAGTAACTCTGACCATATAAATGAGTCTAATAGATCCAAAGGCTGCAATCTAACAGAAATATGCAATCACCAAGAATGACACTTTCTGTGTTCAAAATAATCCTTGATTGCCGCCCTTGGTTCTAAGCGACTCATATTATTGAATATATTTGATAGAGAATCTGAATATTAGGTAACATTTGATATTTTGAGGTTTTTCAAGGATTGTAATATACTTACATTAAATTTTATTTAAAAAAAGTGAGAAAGCCATTACAGATAACATCTACTCAATACTTTCAAAGACATATAAGTACAATGAATCTATAAGTGAGTTGCTTGTTTCCAAAATCCACTATCTGCACCTTCAAGAAAAAAATACTTTTTCATATATTTGTCAAGGAATTAGCACACTTAATGCATGTGTATATATTTTTTTTATTTCTACGTCTGCTGTATCTTGAATTTCACAAACCAGTTTGTCAATTGTTACTTAAAAATTCCTTGATCGCCGACATTGAGTAATGGTTAAAAAGTGAACGGATGAACGGACTTTGGAAACCCACAACTCAAGTCAGGGTGTGTTTTTATCAAAGTTAGCTTGTGCCACTTAAAACTGAAAATGTTTGTCCTTAATGTTCAGTTTAATGTGATTAAGCTAAGTCTGAAACACCCGCGCCTAACTTTCTATATTCTACTGTATTCCTTATAAAATCTAGATATATTTTTTTATTTTTATAGTTTTTAATTCAATTTTGTGTGCAATCTCAAAACTACATTACATAGAAGATAAAATGGTCCATTTTTAAAACTAAATTAATATTTTTCAAGTGAAGATACAATGCAAATATGGTCTTACTTTAAAAATAAGTTAAGTAAGTAAAAATAAATATGAAAAGTGAAAAAATATATGAACCTAATAATAACAACAGTTGATTTTCGTAAAACAAAAGAAATCAGGATCAGTTTATGAGAAAAATTTAATTTTGTAGACATCTATGTAAAAAAAAATACAAACTTATTTCTTTCAGTGCTTTTTTTTCTACATATACTAACACAATCTTTTTTTGGTCCAATATTCATTTCATATAATATCTTTTCCCTAGCCAAAAGGATTTCACATGTACCATATCATGGGACCAAATTATCATGGGACCAAATTTATAGTTACACATGTACCAAATATTATAATAACAGGCCAAATACGTATAGTTGACCAAATACATATATATTGAACTAAATATATAGTGGACCAAATTTAAAATGAGCCAAATAGATCGAGGACCAAATAGATAATGGTCCAAATTTATAAAAGACCAAATATATAGTGGACCAAATATAATGTGGGCCAAATATATAGAGGACCATATAAATAATCTTAATAGGTCAAATTTATAGTAGACCGAATATCGCACCGTGAAAACCATAGGGTCGTAGGTGCAAATATGAACATTCTGAGTTATGAGCGTTTCAATTTAATATTATTTCTTATAATTATATAAATGAAGCTATAATGTAGCTATAAACTTGATATTTGTACATTATAATGTTTATTTTAAGAACTTTAGTATGACTTACGAAGTATTTAAGTTTTACTTTAGGAAGTAGGTATGGTATTATGACTCCAAATAAAACAGCAGAAAAGTAATTAATATTTTTATTTCAAGCCAAGTTTACAAAGTTGTCATATCATTGAATGTACCTAGAACTACGATAAAAAAACCTGGAACCTTAACTATCATCAACTATGATAATATTTTATCATTATTATTCATTTGCTTCAGTGATTTCTTCCCCGTTCATCACGTTCAAGTCTTGATAGAACTTGTGGTAGTGTTCTTGAATGACGTTTGCGTTACAAAGTGAGATCAAATCCTTTTTTTTAGATTTGATATTCCTGGTGGACGTGAATATGCTTTGCTTAGTTCCATGCTTGAAAAATTTCCTCGCTGTCTGTGTCTTATGTTGATGGTTCTATACTCAACTTCTTCATAGCTTGTTTTTATTTGGAATTGATTTTTCAATGTCTTTTCAACTTTGATTACTTTTATATCGTTCCAAAGGACTTGGTTTCCTTGTTCATCGGTGTTGTAGTTCTTACCCATTTCCCCACACAGTTTTTTGAAGTCCAGGATGTCTGACGTGCTGATTTCATTTATTTGATACGGTTCGCCAGTTTTCTTAGCCGTTTGGACGACTGTAACCCATTGCGCCGGGACGTAAATAGATCCTCCTTTTAGTGCCCTTTTTTTTTGTTTTTCTATTAACGAGTGCATATTATCACCTTCGTTCTATGAGTGTCCTGTTATGAGAAATTTGTGCGTTATTTTGGGTATATCTAATTTTTGTACTGCATATAGATACAGACAAACAATAAATTTGTTTTTATTTTGTCCGCTGCAGTTGTCGGAGTACAGGATGATTTCTTTCCCACTAGCATGGTTTGTGAAAAACTTTAATAAGCAGGATGCTATTTCGTTCGGACCACGATGAGCGATACCCTCATACCAGAGGTAGCAGTGTCCAGCATTACAAGTCATGTCAAATATGGTGAAATTGAATGTAGATAGTCTCCTCTTGTAATAAAACAAGGACACTTCACCTGAGGGCGTGGGTAGCACTGCTTGTAAATCAAAACAAGCAGTTATGCAGTCATTAGTTTTTGCGGATTTTGAGTCATTTTCTTTCTCTTTTCAGCTGAGGTTAACTTGTTGACGGTGGGCATTGTAGGACGCTGTTAAGTGGATTTTGTCAGTTGCATTTTTGTAGCTTTCACAGAGTGAACAGAGATCTTTTTTTGGTTGGAAAAAACTAATATTGAACTGTGTGTTGAATATATTTCGAAATGTAACGTAATTTCCGAACTCTGAACCTTTTTCTTTACAAAATGTAACGTAGTCTCGATGGATGTCTGCAAGGGTTCTTTCACCACTGGTAAATTCTCGGCTGGTTTGATTTCTCAGGTAAAGAGACTCTACACGTGGAATCGAGTTAATGTAACCTCTTATTATTTCTTTCAGATCCTCGTCTATCTTTTTGCGATTATTGTGAGTTCCTCGCTTATCCTTTGGAATGAAACCATCTACAGTACGGCGTTGCACATTTGCTATGATCTTGTCACTTATACCGAGAGTAGCTGTAAAATTTAGTTGCAAACTCTGTATTTCTTGCCTTCAACTTCAACCCTTGCTCTCGGCATGGAATGCAAGCATTCCTACCAATTGAGCTATCGACCTTTTTACGAGCTTGATCGTCGTCGCTACAAAGCGCCAATTCTCAAGCAAGACCCAGTTGCTGTAAGGCTGGATGGACCTTTGGTGACCGGTCATTGGTAAAGGTTTTATGAATTTTTCAACCCGGCGAAGAGCAAATTTGAAAATATAAATGGTATATTTTTTGTGCTCCGCCGGGAATCGAACCCACAACCTTCCCATTCAGAGTCCGCAGTGTTACCACTGAGTTACGGACCGGTCAGATTGTATATTTCGTTCGTAGATGATATATTTTCTCGTAACGATTTTAAAAACTCAAGTCTTCTTGCGTTCATGGTCAAAACTGTTAGTTTTTAGCTAGTCAAACCATTATAAACACACCACATAACTAACTGACAAAATCACAGCAACATTGCATCTAGTGTTGCTAGATGCAATGTTGCCAGGTATGGAAGAACCATTTAGCCGTAACTGCTGATATGGTCGTATTGTTCTGTATTTTCAAAACTATTTTAAAACCATAGGACCATAACTGCAGATAGTGCTTTATGGTTTTTAAAGTATTTCATGGATCTTTAAAAAGCCATAGGGACGTATGTGTCTCACATCAAAATTGAAACGTCGTAGCAGATACTGTTATATAGCATTAAAAAGATAATTTTTTTTACAGTTAGACTGCATTCAAAGGTCATTTCACGAAAAATTTGCAGTTACAACCATATGGTTTTCAAGGTGCGATATATGGTCCAAATTTATGGTAGACCAAATATAATGTGGGCTAAATACATGTATAGAGGACCAAATATAATTTGAATGGGTCAAATATCATACTAAATATAAAGTCGGCCAAATTTATACAGGCCAAATACATATTTCACATGTAATATATGGGCCAGGCCAACATCAAAGCCAGTATCCATCCTGCATAGGGAATATAGTCTATGAATATCATATCAGTCTTGATTGAGACTCTGTGAATTCTATACAAAGGCCAAACACTAAACTAAGCTCTCTACCTACAGTCTACGTTGTATGAGGAGCTTCAAGACTGAGATATAGTATTTTACCTCTAGGAGGCCTTTGGGAACTTATAAAATCTTTATAAAAGTTGAGAAATTTATGAAATTAAAAGTAAATCTCTGAGGCCTACCAAAATTAAAGTACGAAAAATAGAAAAAAAAACTCATGTTTTACAATCAGGTTTTTTTTAAGTCAAATGTGTTGAAGGTATCTAGTAGAAATCTATATATTTTTAAATTTTCCTATAAATTGTCAACTATTTTTCGTGGTTTTATTTTGCATGTAAAGTGATGTTGACTTCCACTGTTTAGAGTGTGTGTCACTACAAATTATGGTTAAGAGCGGGAAATTCAAACAAACATGTCGTTGATAAATGCTTTTGGTGTTGTCAGTACATAACTTAGATTTTTACTGACGTTACACACTTAAACGATTATTCGATACAATATATAAGATGACTGGTACAACTCAAGAGTGTGCAATGGTTATTTTTTATTCTTTCCTTTGATAATATTGGGATTCACACATTTGGCATAGAGTACAAAGTTTTTACGACACACAGCCGAGTTGCTGCATAACTAATACTTTGTTATTGATTGCTAAGGACTCAAAGTCAGCCATAAACACTAACAGAATTATTCACAATACATTTAATCCAAAATTCACATTAGGTGGCGGTTGAGCCATGGATTTGCTGTGTTTGATTTGAACACTGTAAGAATAAAATATTATTTAGCCAGATCCAATGTGATGTCACATTTTTTTGTCTATAGAATTGGTGTTGACTCAGTTTGAGAAAAATAATTTACATTTGAATTTAAATAAGGCTAGCAAGTATAGTGTTCAAGAGTCAAAATGAGGTATAGTACACAGATTTTGGTGTGGCAAAATGCAATCTCTAGAAAAAATTAAAAATAACCATTGCACACACTTAAGCTCAGCTAGATTTCCAAATAACTATTTTTTACGTAATGTGTTTGCTTAACCTAAGTATTCTACTCTACTCACAGCAATCTATGTATCAAAATACAATAAGCTACGTTGTATAAAGTGTTACTAGGCAATATTATAAAAAAAGTATTAAGAAAACCTTAAAAGATATGTAGAAACAATATAATTACATTTAAGTAGTACCTATTTAAATAAATGTAGAATTAGAAATGATTCAATAATTTCAAAAGGGTAAAAAAATGTAATGAAGTCAGAACATAAAATTCAATGAAAAAAATGTAATGTCATCCAGCCGGGCTGCATAGCATTCTTATTTTATTTATTTTTACTAAGAACCCTGGTCAGTTAGATCTGTGACTGAGACTGACTCCATTAGTAAGGTAGAAACTTAGAACATTAAAAATAACGGAGTATATTAGTGACTCAAAGTTATTATAATAGGTATAAGTAGTAAAAACATTAGAAATTAATAAAATTAAATAGAAGCACAAAAATAGTTATCAAGGTTGTGAGAACACAAAGGAGTGCATTCAGAGAGCCAATTTTTAGTCATTCAGGGGCGCAATTTTGATAGCACCCCTAGCAGTAGTATTAACCTTCAACGCATCTATCTCTCTTCCTCGTTTGATTACTTTCAACACATCTATTCTCCTTCCTCATGAAAGTTGACAATGCCCTAGGAAGCTATTTCACAATGAATATTTCATGCAATGATGTCAAAACAATACATTGATTTTGTTTTTTCTGCAGAGGTAGCTGCTCCCGCAATGTTTTGATATTGAGATAGTTTGACAGATGAAGTCCGCTTTCATTTGCTTTGAATTGTTCAATAAGCGAGCTGTAACGGTGTTTATAGGCTTAATCTCTCACAGGGTGAAAGCAAGCTCCCCGAACGCACCCAAAATACTTCTCAGTCGACATGGCTTAAACAGGTGACAGTTGGGTATGTAGGGAATCCATTTAGGGAAAATCAAAATAACAAGTCACAGTATTAATTGAGGATGAAATAAAAATTAAATGAATTTACACTTAATTTAAATACAAATAGGTGAAGCAAATTTTTTTACCAACTTGACTTTATAGTCTTCAATTTCAATGTGCGATTGATTTTTTTCAAAAAGGGACTAAGGGGCTGTCCATATATTACGTCATTCGCATAAAGGGGGGGGGGAGTCTGGTCTGCGGATGATGGCAAATGATGTACGAGTACCAAAAGTGACGTCGTTCTTGTAAATACCAATTTCTACAAAATATACAAAATATTATGTGAATTATATAACATTATTAATTATTAAGCTCATCCATTATTAGGTACAGCAAGAGGGGGAGGGGGGGTCATTAGATAATGACTATAGGATGATTTTAAGGGGGGGGGGGGTCGAAAATCGGCCAAAATCGATGACGTAATTTATGGACGGCCCCTAAGCTCAAAATGACTCTGATGTCAATGATGAAACAAAGTTATTTCTACAATCATTTTGGATACCCAATTTGTCATTTGTTGTAGGTGTGCAGGAATTTTTCATATAAGCAGCGCTAACACTCGAAAAGTATGTACATAGGTGAAAGAATGGTTAAACCAAACTACATCATTTGCTAGGTAGGTACATTTTAATTAATGTTGTCATCTATTTTATCGTGTTTCCCTAAATGAATTCCCTGTAGGTACATATTCCATTAATATTCAAGTTATTTGTGTATAGTTAACTGTTATGTGAGTCGTATAGAATCAAAGACAGGAATTAAAGATATTTCCAAATTTTGAAAATTGCAATTTCTATGATTCCATACATTTATCTCATTTCTGGATATCCTAGCCGCTGTCTTGGATTGCATATGACTCATGTATAATAATAATTAGAACAATAGAAGCAGTGGTGGTGTGGGAGTAGCTGTGTACGTATATTCTGTATCAGCGTGTGTGTTTATCCGTTGTCGGACTGTTCCCCCTGAAAAGTAATGTGGGACGGCACATGAGTTCACATCCATACATTAGAGCACAACAACCTAACCGGGTGGATGATCCTTACAGTTGCATTCAAACAAATGTAAACTCTGTCCTTTTTATTGGCTAAAGGCTACCTACAACAGACTGTAAAGATTGTGTCGGTAGATTGTTCAGTTGGTTAACCTTCATATACTCGTACCCAATGAAATCAAAATAGGTCTAAAGGCACTCAATGTGATTTAAAAAAAAAAATGTTGTGTATGTTCCTTGACTTATAGGTTGGTATGTGGCTGACCACCTATGCTGTCGAAAATGGTTCACTTTGCCAAAGTCACCCCTCTTTCAGAAAGGTCAGCAAGAGTTGCAGGGTGTATGCTCATTTGAGATTTGGGTTTTTATGTTGTAGGTTCACATGCGGCATGTACAAGCGCGAACTTATACGTGTTTGCTTGTAAAAATGCATATAATGTGAATCCCCAATGTTACATATTTTGTAAATATACTTGTGTCGATTTCATGGATTGAAAATATTAAAAAGAAGTGCACTCAATAACTTGGAATCAGGGCTTATGTCGCACTGATCAATAAATAATGACATTCTTCCAAAAATGATGAATTATTAATTTGTTGGTCTCAGAGACCAATGTGCGAGTAGAGGAAGGTTAAAATTAATGATGATCAGTGGGAAGATGAAACACACTCGCATAAATCTTCATTCCGAACGTACATCTATATGAATGAATAACCAGCTATCAACCAATATTATAAATCCTGTGGTCTGCGGTAGCCCTGATACTTTTGGTTGGAATGCAAGTAGTATCATCGTATTCTTAACGGGTTGACGGCAATCAATTATCGGTTAATAATAGACGGATATCTGTTAGATATTTAAGGGCTTCGTGATAAAAGTTGGAGTTATGGCCGAAACGGTTAAATCATGAATCTCGAATAGCCATATTTGAAATGAATAAAACGCTGGTTCTACAAACAAATATTATACCTAATTGGTGTTATTGGATATTATTGTAAATAGTTAAAATGGATTTTATAAACCGTGGTGTAGAGAATAATGCGTTTCTTAATATTTCATCGTAGATGTATCCAACGTCACCAGGAGACGTGTCTCTTTCCTGCTTTTTCGAGCGAGCTAGATTCAGAGAGGATCTTTAAAAGATGTCTCCAGATCCATCTCTTCCACCAATCACATGGGAAAGCTTCTTTGCAATAACAAACTACATACCTGTAAATCATCATTATCAACAATTGACTCACAGACTTTATAAAACAAAGGGTTCATGGAAGAAATTAAGGTATTCAAAATTCATAGAATGATTTGCAGTCAACCCGTCAAGCTGCACCCAATTATTTTTAATGAAAAACAGTAAAAGTATTAGAAAAACCCTTAAAGAAAAGGATGTGGGAATGAATGTTTAAAATTTGTTAAACATTAAAACTTTTCAATGATTTTGTTTATCACGTTTCTAGTGATAAATTTCATAGTTAATATGAAAGATCAGGGACAAAATGATAGCACAACAGTTTACATTTGAGAGGGGAATGGACTGAGTAATTATTTCAGTTGTTCTTGTTTCTTGTGATGTTGTTTTCATATTTTATTTCAAACAATACGTGAATTGAATATGTAATACTATTTCTTAACTTATGAATCTAATTACTAAGTGCTTTTTAAGCCCATTTTTGTGCTCTATCAATATATTTAGATACTTATAAATAATTTTGGCACTTGTATCTAAAAAAATAATCAAAGTATGAATTTTACTTAAGCGTCATCGTTATCATAATTTAATAAGCAAAGTTAGAAAAGCATACTTCAAGTTTACTCAATATTTCTTTGACCATTTATTTTTAATACTGTGAACGTCTATCATACGTGAGATTTTCTGCTTAACTATGTTTTATTTTTAAGAAAAGACAAAGAAACCTTGAAGATGTTGGTGAGTTCATTGACCAGCGTCTCATAACGATAGGCCACTCTGATGTCAGGGACGTTTGTCCTCGTTATGTCATTACCAGGGACGCCTTCCTTTGTGTAGTTGGGACCCAGCCAGTACTGCTTCGACTTGAAACAGAAAAACACATTGTTATGATTCAACTTTTCGCTATGAAATTTTCCCACCATTTAAAGTATGTTCTTCTTTGATGATGCTTAACAGGAACTCAGGCCTTGGCCTTCTTCAGCCTACAACTGTATCTATTTTCTTATTAGCTTATTTCATGATCACAGATAGCAGAGGAACCTTCAAACTTGGATGGCATGCATGGATGCTAACCACACTGAGTGCAAGTCTGCTCATGACATACATGTATGTCACCCGTACTTAGGTTAAAACAAAGCTTCAGTGCTTTAAACAATGCTAGTCTTAGTGGTATGTAGAGCCACATGTATATGAGTACCTTGTGAGGGAAGCCGCTCATGACCACGCTGTTCCTGGCCAGCTCACACATGTCACAGGAGCTGAGCTTCCACACCTGGGCTGCGATGCTGAACTCCTCCATCAGGGGCTCCTGCAATCATAAACCAAGCATTATCATTAAGCCCTACAGAATGTGATTATGAAATTCCCTTGCAGCTCTTCCTGTCTTAACTGTTTTATATGCGTTAAATACAGGGGTCTTGTAGAAGCTGTCAGTTATTTGTTCAAGATGCACCGCTGGTCCCCATCCCTCACATGGCCTCAGATCCTATGTAGACATTTTATTTTTCACTATAGAAAGAGGGTAATGAGTTGTTGCATTACCTTGGTGAAGTGGAACTGCAGGGGGTCATCCGTACTGAGGGAGATGCACAGCCCCCTGGCCAGGTACTCGGGCAGGGGGTTGCGGTGATAGTTCAGGAACAGGGAGTTGTTGCTGAGCGGAGACATGGCGATGCCTATCTGCGCCAGGTAGTACAGGTACTGCAGCACTGGCACCTGGAAATATAAACGCTTTATGTAAAACAATACAAAATCCCCCACTTCAACTGAAAGTAGTTGGTGTGAGGCGGGCCCCCTTACCCGTACAAATAAATAGGTCCCGAATCGCCACATGCGACCCCTTCGGGGATAACACAGGCAAGAAGTTACACTATATGTGTAGCTTAGTTGCGTTGCGTTTTATATACTATCTTGTGTTTTCTTATTTCAGAACTTTGGGGGTGATTTTTGATTCTGTTTTGAAGTTTATGGAATATGTAACGCAGTTGACGATCAAATATCATAAATAATTGGGTTTTGCAACAAGCAATGATACTCGTAGAATAAGCAAAGATTTTGCAATAAGCAAGTCACACTGGAGAAGAGTGTTTGCTTCCACAAGGGTCACAACCCTCAGTAATGAGGAATAGGATTAAGAAGAAGTTATTATCCCTGTCTAATCTCGTATATTCCGGAGCCATGAGATCTGTTTCCTGCCTACACCTCATTTCCCTTGTTCTTTCCTCCAATGATGAAGTGCATCAATAAGCAACTCATTTTTCTTCTGCAGTATAATTTACAAAATAGATAGACGTGACTGTGGTTACTTTTCTCAGCAGCAGACCGTGGGAGATGTTCTCAGCCATCATGAAGCCACACACCAGATGCTGCACGGGCCCCGCCTCTCCACAGTGAGGACGCAGCACAAACGTGTTCATGCCCATCTCCCTGAAAATATCACCTCAATATAGCTATGTGTTAACATCATTTATAAATGCCAGTCATTAGAAGAAATAATATTCTATTCTAATAATCAAATCCAAGGAAACATCCATTGGGAAAAACTGGAAACAGCAAACTAGCTGATAACCCTATACCCCAAGTAAAAAACATTACACACACTCCCCTGAGTTGGGTTTATGTGCATGCAATAACATCTGTTGAACCAGGGTAGAAGTTATTGGGGATATAACAAAGACAGGCTCAAACCGGCGTTACATACGAGTAGTGTTAATAATAAAATAACATTTGAGTGCCAACGCCTCATCCCCTCAACCATCCCAGCGATGTTGTATAGTCCATGGATTTTTCTATTAATGAGATTTTAATTTTTTTATTTATTGATTGAAATTTAGCCACATTTTAAACTCGGAGTGCTGGTTACAAAAAGAGAACCCCAAGGAGATTTATTTTACTACTTCTTCAGACTTCAGGGGCCCTGGTGTGGTCGCACTTAGCTAGTGGGGACTAGCTCTTGATCCAGGCTTGGAGATGACAATGAATGGGGGGGAAGTATTTGACTTACTTCCTGAAGTGGTTGAGCACGGTCATGTTGGCGTACGTGTAGTACTGGTAGTAAGCGTATGGAGGGTTCTCCTCATCGTTCCACTGGTCAGGGGTGAGCACATCCTTGTCAAACAGTGGGTTCTCCGGCTTACTCTCATCGTCCACAGAGTCAAAGCCTATCACGTACTGAAACAAAATATAAGTACAGTCAGAATGGAATGTTCAGAGGCTTTAATCGCCCTATGCATATGAATGTACGCAAACGAGTGTACCATCCCGTATCGCGTAGTTCCAAAGTCACGTCATTCCAATTCTAGACAAGTTACTTAGTTCCTCAAGGGCAGGCTAAAGCGTTCGGTTGTTTGTTTGGCGTTTTGTAATTTTTCATACATACTCTTCAAAAGTCAGGAATACGTACATTGTGGTTTGAATTCCTGATTAGTTTTTGCCTATTTCTCGGAAAGTAACCTGAAGGTAGGGGGTTAAGAAGGAACTTCTTCAAAGTTTGATCTTGTAATTGAGTTGTAATGCCGCTATCTCCCCACACAACTGATTTAGAGAAATTGACATTTTAAATTTCGGGACTAAAGTAATTAGAAAGTAATCATTGGCAAACATACGACGCTCACAATACAGCTGACACGGGAACAAAAAAATACACATTTATTAAGGGTACTTATCCCTAGACAAAAATATAAAAAAGTATATTGTTACTGTAAGTCCAGATAGCGGCTCTTGAATTTTATTTTCTAGTGTTTCTAGGTTGGTACCACCCATGCTGTAGAAAATGGTTCACTTTGCCAATGTCACCCCTGTTCCAGGGAAGGTCGGCAAGAGTTGCAGTAAAGGCGCTTGTGACAATGTAAAATCACATTAATGGAAATGCCTTTATTTTTTTAATTCTAGAGCTGTTTTGATTTTAACCATATGATACAAAATTAAAATTATGTCCATTTTTCTGCAATCTCAAACTTTAAACTGCTCTCCTGAACAATTCAGTTTTTGTCGTTTATGCCCTATATCCTTTTAACCGTCGATATTAAGACTGAAAACCTTGGCGACAAATAGTTATGTAGTTTTACTAAAGTTTTATAGTTGCTTCTTTTTCACACACACTGAAACCAGAGCGTGTGAAAGCAAACATACGCCCCAAACACTACAACAACTGCAACTTCCATTCCGACATCGGACCGGGTAGTGTGAAAAGGAACTGTGTTATATTTGTACGTACCTGAAGAAATTTGTGCAGCTCTGGATGCTCCTCAGGATTATTTGTAGCTTCAAACAATGGTAGGAAAATGTTGTTGAGGATCTCTTGGAAGTTGGACATCATCTTGTTCAGTTTGAAGATATCACTAGAAAAGGACAACAAAATATTCTTATATCAAAATATATAATGTGCCGTTTGCAGACATTTATTATAGGTGGTACTGTTTCAAACAGAATGCATTACTGCACTATCTTCAGAGTGAAGTGCTGCCATTTTGAGAATGTTAACAAACTGCAACAAAGTTCAAGACAGTCGCGTAGTATTATAGTATACTTATCTATGCAGTCTGGTTAAGGCATTGAGGAAACTGCGAGTGTTCTGTCATTCACGGTTTTATTTTGTATTTTGCTCAATTAAGTCGACAAAAATTACATAGGTGAAAAAAACGAAAATTCACATGGCCAGGTTGATAAGGAGAAATCTAACTAATATTTTGTTATCATTTGCTAAGGACATCACAGGTCACATCTCTGTGATGTTACCCCGCTGAGATATTTTTTTTTAAAAAAGAAAACAACTTGGTTTTTGATTACGGCGAGTATATTCTGTTCAACTTGTGCCTTGCTGTGTTCATTGTTGTATTTTTTACTAAGTACATGGGCATTATTTTTGTGAATTACAGTTTGCCCACGATCAATATCAGCATCTTCATGAATATGTCCTTTGATTGGTGCATTTTAGTATAGTGAATATTTTACATTCATAATAAAGATATTAATGGTACTACTCACTAGAGCCTAGGAATTTGTATAAGCCAGCGTACATTGTCTGAGTAGACATTATAGTCTATGGCCCACTTGGCCAGTTTTGCCCATTCATTTTTACTTTTGCCATAGATGGATAATCTGAGCTCAGCGTTTTGGTATTTGCTCTCCTCCAAATCAGACGCCACTTCCTGAAAAGCATTTCAAATATAATAATCACAGAAATGATTAACAAGGCTTCAAAGATAGATTTAACAATTATTATTAGATGATGTACATATGTGATGACTCCATTAGACATCTTTTATAAATTATTTACCAGTCACAACCTTCAAAATCCATGCTATTTGTGTATACAATGAAACATAATGAACCAAAGGCATTTTTTTTTTAATTTTTCAGAATATAAGAAAAACGTTTGGAAACACAGAGAATGTTATTTTCCATATTTTCTATACTCTCCACCCAAATATGTCTGCTTTGGCTGCATATGAATTGACACAGTCCATCCATCTCATTTTGGTCTTCCTGGTATGTTTCAGCCTAGTAGTGCTGAGAGTGTTAGGTGTTTAGTGGGGTTGACATCCGCCATTTTAACAGGGTAATTTCACTTTTTTTTTTATTCCATAAAATGATAGACTACATTTAAAAAAATGTTAAAATGTCTTTAAAAATTTTACGTTTTTTAAATTTATAAAAATAATATTGTAGTGTTTTTGGGTTCGGAAAGTCTCTAAATTAAAACATACTGGTCTTCTTTCTGGATATTTATTTTCACTTCCAGCCTTACTTTGATGGAACTGATTACATCAGGCTCTCTGTAGATGTATTGTGTTCAGATATATTAAGTATGTGAATACCTTGATGATCCTAGCGAAGTATTTTCCATTGAGGTAGTTGTCTGTCTTGAGGAACACCTCCCTGAGCCTGCTCTCCCCTATGGGGTTATACTTGGCATTGAACTTGTCAAACCTATGGAAGGTGTTGCGGTCCTGCAATGTAGGAAAAAATACAGTTAGCAAACTTATGCTTTAATAGATGGAGCTGTTTCAAAAGAAATAGAAGAAAGTCGTGCCATAATAAAGTAGGCAATGCTTTTGTAGGGGTCACACATACCACACACGAGGCTGAAAAACTGTAAAAAATTGTTCACTTTGCCAATGTCATCAAAAATTGCAGGGTGTATGTTCATTTGATGTTTGGATTTCAATTTGCAAGCACACATGCAGCATTTGTAAGCGCAAACTTAAACATGTCTGTTTGTGGGAATTTTAGTTCACAGAAAAACCGCGCTCACAAAATAAACCATTTATATATTAACTCAGTGTTGCGATTCATCCTGTATGAAAAATTAGATAATTCTGAATATAACTGACTGGATATTTGTAAAAAAAACTGCTTTATATAATTTTAAGTAAGGATAACAAAAAAAAAATTAAAAACCTTTTCCCTGACATACAACAAAAATAAATATTTATTTCTAAATTAATATTTAAATAATAAAATAATATTTATGTTACTACCTTAATCTATCCTTAACATCTAATAGTGTTATTCACATAATATTTTATTTATCGATGATCCACAGATCATCGTTTCATTTTATTTTAGACAGAAAATTCACTTCAGGTCATGGCTTTGCTGTGAATAACACTGTGAGTTATGAAACTGCGACTTTAAGTTTTTCAAATTTTAATTAAAATGAATCTTTACAATGTCAACACACAAACCCTTACGGGGCTATTCTTAGACATTTTAGTCGTCGGTTGAGCCCACGCTTTGACAAACTAATGGTGATTGCGCTGGAAGTTTCATGAGCACGGTCATTCTTACCTACCAAATTTTGTAATATTTGTTTAATATAGCTGTATAATAATAAAAAGTGTAATATTAGCTGTTCACTTGCGGCCATCTTGGATTGGCAGGTCTTCATACAAATGCATCATTAGTTTGTCAAAGCGTGGGCTCAACCGACGACTAAAATGTCTAAGAATAGCCCCGTTAAACTTTTACTTGAATTTTAAATGTTAATATATCTTTGCAACTTAGACTAAAGATTATTATAGACACATAGGTTGATATGTGGTTGACCACTCATATTGTAAAAATATTTCAAATGTAATCTAATTTAAGTTGCAAAATATAAGTAACATTAGAGATTCAAATTATATGCATTTTCACAAAACAGACCTGTTTATGTTCGCGCTTAAACATGCCGCATGTAGTCCTACAATATAAAAACCTGAATCTCAAATGAACACACAACCTGCAACTCCTGCCAACCTTCCCTGAAACAGGGGTGACATTGGCAAAGTGAACCATTTTCTACAGCATGGGTGGTCAGCCGCATACCAACCTATAAGTCAAGGAACTGGCCACTTTCACTTTTGCCAATGTCACCCTGATTACATGGAAAGGCGGCAAAAGTTCCAGGTTTATGTTCATGTGAGGTTTGGTTTATTTTGTAAGTACACATGCAGCTCTGCAGAGGCTCTGGCCACCCCTAGCGATATGGTGACAGGGTTACAGTTACACATGCAACACGTGTAGGGGTGAACTCAAATGTGTCGTCTGCCTGTGGACATGCATTAAATGTCAATATCTTTGAAAGTCGGATAATAGATTATAGACCCAATGATACCTGTTGAACCAGGATCAAAGTTATCGACAAGGCACCCAACGGGGCTTGAAAGAGCTTATAGATTATAGATATGATATTTGTACCCAGTTTATTTTGTATTGCTGTTTTTCATTTAACATCTTGACCAGCTTGGCCTCAGCGCCGTCAATGTTGATGATAAAATATGGGTGCAGTAGTGACTCACAGCGTGCACATCCAGCATGTCAACGGTGAGGTCGTAGGTGGTGAGGTTCATGGACTGGAAGACCTCCTTGAGGGTCATGGGCGTGCCGCGCTGGCAGGTCACCACCTCGTCTGCATGCTTCTTCAGCGTCTTCTTGATGAAGCGCAGCAGGTGCTTCTGGTTCATACAGGACGCTGCATGGATGTGGGTATCCACTTTTCTGAAAAATAAATAAACAATGTTTATATCGGACAGACCTCTAGAAAATAAAAAATATGAATCAACGAACATAAACTTTTGCTTTTTCAACAATGACTTCTTCGTATTCTCTAACCGTATCATTGAGACTGTATTTCTTTGACAATTATACCACCAACCTTCTGTCATTAGAGATCATCATTCCACTCTCGCCTGTCCATTGCCTTTCTCTCTCCAGCCCCATATGTCCGCCTTTCTTGCATATGCCTTGACACTGTCCATCAATCGCATTTTTGACCTTCCTGGTTTATTTTATTATCATTATAGATATACAATAGTAATTCAATCGTAATACAAACTGTGTGGTGAGTTGTGCTTACACTCGGGCATTTACGCGCTGTTTTCTCTTACATTCCTTTTTGTTGATTTACGCAATCGAGGGGAGTCTATGTCATATTCTATACTTGGGATACTTGGGTCCTTTCTTCTCTATCTTTTCTTGATTAACAAGATAGAGTAGGCAGTATTTTATTTTCTCATATGATTGACAAGTTTGTATGATATTGTATTCACCTAATGTTGTAGAAGTCCCTGTGAGGCACTGCCTTCTGTGAGGCCAGCTCCCTGAGCTCGTTGAGAAGCACATGCAACTGGAACTTGGAGGACAGGTAGCTCAGTCTCCGGTAACAGAAGGATTTCCTGGAACAAACATCATTATTACAACTTTCTCTGTAGGACGCAAACTAATGCCTGCAGGTGACAGACTGGAAAGCCGCAGCGGTAGGCAGGAGGAGTTGGGGGCGAAGGCTAGTGTCCGACCGAAAGTGTACTTTCACTTTCGGCAGAAAGCCGAAGCCGAAAGCCGAAACTGAAAGCCGTAGCCGAAAGTATGTATATTATTTAAGTGCCTAGTTAGTTATGCATTATTTAGTTAGATGGATATGCAAGTAACAATAAAAGGTGTTTACAATTCTGGGAACTTTTTTAATTTAATGCAAAACTATATGCAAAAAAAAATTCAATTATAATAGGTACAATTATTAATAATTAAAAATCAAACAAATTAAAAAACTTACAAAACTTTTCATGTTTCTTTCATCGCCTAATTAAGTTAAACAAATGCAACAAAAATACTTTATATAAGAAATTAAATGAAATGAAAATAAAACAATTATAAAAAACGGTAATAAAAAAAACTTTTCATGTTTAAGTCAACGCCCAATTAGTTATACAGGGCGTAAACGACCGTCAAGTCAGTCAATCTTCTAATTTTAAACTACATATGTTCTCCATATGTTGTGTATGTGTAGTACACGAATATGAAAGAATTTTTCAATTTATTTAAGATTTTTTAAACTTTTATTCGTCTAAAGCACTGGTTCCCAAACTATGGTACGCGTACTACCAGTGGTACGCGACGCTTCTTAAGGTGGTACGCAAGCAGCCATGGCCATAGGAAATACATAGTAAATAATAAGATAAAACGTTTTTCAATTTCGCGCTTAAAGTTAAGTACAACTGAGCCAAATATTTCCTCTTTTGTTTCGAACATGCAGCACCATTTTACAGACTAAGACAGGCCTGTCCCGCCACGATTACAAAAATACTAAGGTTGGACACCCCTGAACTAAGAGTATTGTATTTTTCTTCCATAATAAATAAATAAGCATAATGTTTTCATTAACAGTTGCAGTTTTTATTACTTTACCATTTGAATGATTTTTTTAACTGTTGCAATTCAGTGGTACGCCACTGATTTATAATTTCATTAGTGGTACGCGAAATTAAAAGTTTGGGAACCACTGGTCTAAAGGCTGTAACGAGATGGATTTGTTTGTTAGGTAAAATGGAACATGAGATTTGAATTTGAATGAAAAGGAAAACAAAAGAATATAAAAAGATTGTACTAAATGGTGAAATTCATGGTGAAATAGTAAATGATGAAATAGAATCAAAGGAAGATTTAGATAAATATAGAGATATGCATAAAGATAAAATGAAGGAATTAAACACATTATACAAAATTGTAACAGAAAATTTATGGGATGCATATAATAAAAATGCAAATTATTATAATAAAGGTAGATCAAATCGTGTTTATGATCAAGGGGATATTGTATGGCGTAAAAATTTCATACAATCAAATGCAGGGAAATACTTCTGTACAAAGTTGGCTCCAAAATTTGTCAAAGCCAGAATAGAAAAGAAAGTTAGCAAGATAGTCTATGTATTAAAAGATATAGACACAAATGTTATAAATAAATATCACATCAAGGACATAATCAAATTAGATTAAAAAAAAAAAAAAACATATTTTCATGTGTATGAAAAATTTGAGGTGATGAATGATACGGTGAAAGTTGATATAAAAGTGATCAGTGAAAGAATGAATTATGAAATATTGCATGAATGAAGGTATGAAACATTAATTAAACAAAGTATTACATATGAAGGTAAAGTTTTTTAAAAAAATTGATGGACTGATAAATTTATTAATGAAAAATAAATTTGAAATAAATTTAAATATTGGGAAAGATGTGATACATGTTTAAAAAAAAAAGTTATTTTAATGAATTGATTAATTAACTGGTGAATGTTTATTATGTATTGTTATTTGATTATTTTGAATTGTTGAATTAAGTATTAAAAAAAAAAAAACAAATATTTGTTTATAATATTGAATATGAAATTTGTGTTAAAAAAAAATTATATTAATTTTAGTATGAAAATAATTGGTATTGTTAAGAAAGGTATTAATGACTGAATAATGTATCAGAAACAGGTTTTTTTTTTTTATTTTCATATTTTTGAAATTTATCCTTAAAATAAAACAAAATATGTGGCGCCGGCTGAGCATTATGATACATTATTTACTCATTGTAAAAGAAAAAAAAAAAAATTGGGAATGTTTTTTTTTATGAGAGGAAGGAGGTGTATTGTAACGAGATGGATTTGTTTGTTAGGTAAAATGGAACATGAGATTTGAATTTGAATGAAAAGGAAAACAAAAGAATATAAAAAGGAGAGAAAAAAGCTTGCCTGGCGGGATAGCCACAAGCCTGTGTAATTAAGAATAAAGAATATTATTGTGCTGTGGTTAATTGTGTATACATTGTGAAAGAAATAAAAGTAAACATATTAAAGTGTGTATGTTATATTATTAATTGTGTCAATCAGCAGGACAGAAGAAAAACCCTCACAAGGCCGCCAATCGCGTCGCGGCGTTCGCGTCGCGTTGCGTGCGCGCGGGTGGTCGGTTTGTCTGCCTAACTTTCGGTTGGGCTGAAAGTGACCACTACTTTCGGCCGAAACCGTAAGTTTGCCGAATGTGGCAAATATTGTCCGAAAGGCCGAAAGCCGAAACCGAATATTCGGTCGGACACTAGCGAAGGCTGATGGAGGTCAAGGGGAGATATGAGCTGTAAGGCCAATGAAGAAAAAGCCTTTCTCTATTTCTATAATTTAAGTTGAAAATATATTTTGTTACAACTTAAAATTCAAATTAATGTCCAAAAGCAGACACGAAGAAGATCGCACACGCTTACACATTTACACACGCTGCATGTGTACTTACAAAATAAAAACCCAAACTTCAAATGATCATAAATTCTGCAACGCTTACCAACCTTCTCTAGCACTGGCAAAAGTGAACCAATTTTTTACAGCAAGGTGGTCAGCCAGATAGATAATACTTCTAGATTTTTAGCTGTATAAAAGAGTTCATTTACTTAGTTAGTTATTCTGGTCCCCTGCTGAACATAAGCCTTCCCTATATTTCTCCCCACATCTCTATCTTGGACCTTCTGCATCCAGTCCCCAGCAATCCTTTTTATGTCGTCTTACCCTCGTATTAGAGAACTTCCTCTATTTCTTTTGTCCTCCACTCCACTATACTTTTGTTCCATCTTTGGTCATTGAATCTGCCAACATGCCCTGCCCACAAATACTTCAGCTTTTTCACTCTTTTTATGATGTCAGTAACTTTCAATCTTCTACACAAATATAGGTTTCATTTCTCAAAATATGACATAAAATCTGTGTTCCCTTCCCAGCATAATCCGGTTTTATTCAAAACCAACATCAATTACCACTTCCTTGAAGCGCCTCACGACAGAAGCAATAATTCAAGCAACACCTCTGCGGCACCCTTCCAGGGTGACATAGACCCCCGAGCCTTTCAAGAATTGGGGAGCCTTTCACACAGTAACTGTAACTGTAAATCTGCCGCCATTCTGCCTCTGCATAGCTGCCACCATTTCTTCCAATCCATACATATCTCTTTCAATTCATTCATATCCATCACCTTTTTCATACATATTCTTCTTTTACACTCACTTTGTATATCCCATTCTTTCACAATCTCCTCAATCTGATCACTCCATACTTTTCTCGGTCGTCCTTTATCTCATTTTCCTTTCACACTTCCTCTGTATATATACTTTGATCATTCATTCTTTCTACATGCCCAAACCATCTCATCACATTCTTTTGTACTTTCACATCCTCTTTCAGCTTACATTTTTTCTTTACCCATTCATTCCTAACTCTATCCTTCAGAGTTTTTCCTGTCATGCTTCTCAAATGTTTCATTTCCACCATAAATACTTTACTTACTTTGCTATCATTCACTGTCCATGCTTCACTTCCATACATCAAAGTCGGTAACAATAAACTATTGTGTACTCCCATTCTCAGATCCATCGTCAATTGCTTGTTCTTTGCTATTCTTTCTATTGCTCCGACCACTTGCTTTCCTTTCACACCCTATTCCCAAGTTCCCTTGTCATCTTCCCATTCTTTTGAAACATACGTCCCAAGTAACTAAATTCATTCACAATTTCGACTTTCCTACCATTTAACATGAACGCGTATTCTTCAGATTCATCTCTTCTGTCAAAAATCAGTACTTTCATCTTAAGTACTTGCATTAATTTTAAACTTGTTTGCACACAGACCATGGTTCAGACTAGAGAGCATTGCCTGAATTTCCGCTGCTGAATCATAAATTAATCCTGCATCATCAGCATAAAGCAGAACTTTGACTTTTCTCTCTCCAATCTGTATGCCATGTCCTTCAAGATTCGCTTGTTTAACACAATGATCCATGATTATATTGAATAACCATGGGCTCATTACCAACATTAGCAACCCTGTCTCACACCCTTGTACACATTAAAATACCCGCTAAATTCATCAAAAAAGTATCTAAATTCATCCACAATTTCAACTCGTACCATGTAACAAGAATTCCTTAGAACACAAGATTCTGTAAAAAAAAACAGTCGTAGAATACTCACAGAGGTCCATCGGCAATCATGGCGCACAGCACATTCATGTCCTGCACAAACTCTGGCAGCTTGGTGTAGGGATAGTCCAGCGGCTTCCCCTGCAGCCGGTCCTCTTCAGTGGCGTACACCTGGAAGACTCCCTTCACCGCCTGCACCACGTAGCCCTTGCTGGGGGGGCAGGGGCAGTCCCAGGGGTCTCCCTCCTGGGCGGGGACATGCACCGGGTGATCTAGAAAGACAAATTAAATTTCATTCAATTAAAAGTGTAGAAGACTACAGAGGAAGAACAAGGAATGTCAGTTGAAGAAAATTATGGGTAAATCAAAATTTGAAATTTGAAATCATGGTATGGACCGAACCCCAGCCCTACCAGCTAAGCTATTGACCGAACTTTTAGACCAAAAAATATATAGAAGACACGATAGCGCCTTTATTAATATTGTGTTTTATTTTTGATACATTATTTGAAGACTACAGGGGAAGAACAAGGAATGTCAGTTGAAGAACATTTTGCGGCAGAACATAGGCGCCCAGGGTGCGCAGGAAGCGCGCCGTCATGATGGGGAAGGTCTGGTAAGAGACAGCCATGTAGTAACAATTGCATTGATGGTCTACCTTCTATGGTCATCCTGTCGTCGTGCACCTCCTCCACGTGCCTGTTGATGTGCAGCGGGTCGCAGGCGTCCAGGGTGCGCAGGAAGCGCGCCGTCATGATAGGGAAGGTCTGGTGGGAGATGGCCATGTAGCGTCTCCGCATGTCCAGCGCTTGCACCAGCAGGCTGGAGGCTTGCTGCAGATCCTCCAGAGGGACCTGAAATCATGCAGGCACCATTAGTAACACAGACAAAAATATGTGAAGTCACCTGTCCAGGGGCGTGCATCCCATACAGACACATGCACCTAATAGGTAGGAAATTTATGGTAAAAAACTATTTATGCCCGCTTTCCACTGCGAGCGGTGCGGACTCCGTACGGACTCCGCTCGACTAGCAACAGTAAATTTCATAGAAGTGCTTCCACCGACAGCGAGTCAGCGGAGCGGACTGAGCGAGTACAAAGAGTTACAAAAGTGGTCGCAGAGTTGAGCGAGTTTCCAGCGGACTCCGTACGGACTCCGCTCGACTAGCAACAGTAAATTTCATAGAAGTGCTTCCACCGACAGCGGAGTGAGCGGAGCGAACTGAGCGAGTAAAAATGGGTCCGCTGTGTCATGGTCTCGGCCGCTAGTTTTCAACTGACTCAGCTCCCCCGTGCCCCCCGCGCCAACCCCGCAGTTGCGTGACAGCGATAAAACACATCATACATGATTTACAAAAACACATCATACATTATTTTATGAATTTGAAAATATTAAAATGTATGTTTTATTTCAAACATCTACTTATTATGTTTAAAGCCAAATAATACAGTACTTTTTATGTTTTGAAACAAAAAAAAACTCTTTTATTAATAATTAAAACGTTTGATCTGGGCGTAGGCTGCAACGAGCTGTCACACACTGCACATCATACATTATATTTGAAAATATTAAAATGTATGTTTTATTTCAAACATCTACTTTTTATGTATTAAAGCAAAATAATACATTACTTTTTATTTTTCGAAACAAAAAAAAACTTTTTTATTAATAATTAAAACGTTTGATCTGGGCTTAGGCTGCAACGAGCTGTCACACACTAGTTGGCTCCGCTAAGCCAGCTGTAGATGGAAGGCAAACAACTCTTTCATCTGACTCATCTCATTTCTCGCCTAGCTCACTCCGTCGAGCTCGTTGGCTGTGGAAGGCAAATACCATTATTTTTTAAAACTCTTTCGCAATGGAAGGCCAAAACTATTTCACTACGCTCCGCTCAGCTATTTCCCGCTCCCGCTCAGCTATTTCCCGCTCGCAGTGGAAAGCGGGCATTAAGCTTGATATTCTGATTTCAAATTCGGCATTTAAGTTTGATTGGAGCCATCGTTAGCACTTCAGTAAATTTCAAATGAGTTATTTTAAAGGAATGGGAGAAAATATTTATTTTGAAATGTATTTGCCTATATCCTATGGGGCCGTCCATAAATTACGTCATCGATTTTGGCCGATTTTCGACCCCACCCCCCCTTTCAATCATCCTATAGTCATTATCTAATGACCCCCCCTCCCCTCTTGCTGTAATAATGGATGAGCTTAATAATTAATAATGTTATATTACTTACATAATATTTAGTATATTTTGTAGAAATTGGTATTTACAAGAACGACGTCACTTTTGGTACTCGTACATCATTTGCCATCATCTGCAGACCTCTTTCCGATTTCAGCATCCATTTCTAAATGATTGTGAATCATCTATCAACTTAGATAATATATTTTTATTGTTGCAGTTGGTATGAGGTTAACTACCTGTACTGTACGGTTCACTTTGCCAATGTCACTCCTGTTTCAGGGTAAGGCCGCAAGAGTAACAGTGTTTATATATTTGTAAAGGAACTACAACTACGTATTAAGCTCCTTTAATAGGTATTCTTGTTTATCTGTAGCGCTCGGTCGGCACTCAGGTATTTACCTACTTTCTGGTGAACAGCCATTAGCCATTTTGCCGGACGGTGCGCGTGCAAGTCAATAAGATTGTAAAAGAATTAAACGACGTGATTGTAGTTTCCTATAAAATATAATAAGCAACTTCAACTGTCTTAAATTCTAAACAAATATATGTTTTCATAAAATTAAAGTTATTTAATTTATCTATAAATTACAATCTTACATATTTATTTGAGGATCGGTTTTATTTTGTAAGTACATACGCAGCATGTGTACGAGCGATTTTACACTTGCCTGCTTGTGGGCATGTATTTAATATGGCTCTTAAATGTTGAATTATCTTTGCAAAATTGCAACTAAGATGATAGATTTTGATTATATTACTTATTTTTGTATCCAAAAAGTAATAAATTTTAAAAGAATTCCCAAAGTTATATTTGCTTTAAAGTATCACTGCTCCTGAAGATGAGCAGTGATAGACTTTTAAGGCGAAAATGTTTGAACAATATATTTTTTTTAAATAAAAGAGCGAACTAAAACTGTGTAATTATTTTAGAATAATTGATTTGAAAAATAAGTTGATTCATGTACTAACTGAAAAGAATTCCCAAAGGGTTGGAGGAGAAACAAAAGGCAAATGACTAAACAGCGTGTGGGGTCTTTGTACAGACTAAATATTAATTATTTAAGACTGTATTGTTTACTCAAATGTATTGAATGTGTGTGACATTGTGAATGTCAAACAGTGGCATGAATGTAAAACAAAAGAGTCTTATTCAAACAATAGGAAATTAAAGCAATGTTTACATTATGTATATACACATACAGTAACAGTAACTGTAACACTGTTTCCATTCTACTAGCAGTGGCCAGAACTTCTGCAGAGTCTTCTCCACTTATTCCTATCCTGACATACTTCTGCCAGTTCATTAACCGCCCTATGCATATGAACATACGCGATATGCAAACTTTGAGTGTACCATTCTGCTACATCCCGTATTGCGTACGCGCTTGACAAAAAAATATATATTTGAAAACTACAAACCACCTGGCGTCCGCCTGAGTTCTAAAGCCATGTCATTACAAGTCTAGACAAGTTAGTTCCTCAAGGGCAGGCTAAGCTTAAGGTTTTTTTTTTTGGTGTTTCGTCTAATCTAATCTAATCTAAGTTGTAAAGATATGTAATATTAAGGTTTCACATTATATGCATTTTCACAAGCAAACACGTTTAAGTTCGGGCTTAAACATGCCACATGTGGACTTACAATATGAAAACCCGAATCTCAAATGAACATACACCCTGCAACTCTTGCCTACTTTCCCTGAAACAGGGGTGACATTGACAAAATGAACCATTTTCTACAGCATGGGTGGTCAGCCGCATACCAACCTATAAGTTATGTAATTTTTCATAATACTCTTCAACAGTCAGGAGTATGTTCATTGTGGTTTCGATTCATGATTATTTTTAGGCCATTTCTCGGAAAGTAACCTGAAGGTAGGGGGGTTAATATAGAGTAGACTGTTACCCCTGAAGTGTCCTCCCCGCTGATGGAGACCCTCTGGAAGTGCGGGGCGAAGTCCTGCTCCACCAGCTGCAGGTAGTGGTCTGTCACGTCATCTGCCGCGCTGCCCGCCACCGAGCGCCTCTCCTCCGCAGCCCTGGAATAACATGACGCAAGCGATCAGCCAAAAATCCTCTTTTTCTTCTTGTTGTAGATTATGCATATATATTGTCCTGTTGGGAAGTAGAACCCCAACTATCTCTTCATCTATTTAGCGATCTTCCTTGCAGGTGATGTCCTACAAATGATGATGGATGATTTATTTCTGGCGCCATTTAATGGTCCAGGGTTTATCCATATTATTATTTGTTTATTTCTAAAATGTAATTCGTTGTGTGTGTTTATTTATTTATTTATTCACAATCATACACCAACAGGCACAACATAAAAATAGCACATTAGGCAAATTAACAAAAGAAGAAATCATGTTGCACCCCATTACCGGTGTAAGCGTAATACAATGTGATAAAAAAAGCACACAAAAATATCAAGATAATTTCACTTACATACTAAGGATAAAAACATTTTTTTTTTTTTTTTTTAAAACGGAATACAACATTCAAAAATTCAAACAACAATAATAAAATAATATAAATAGAAGTAGTAGGGAAGAAAGGAAGGGGAAGGGGAAGGGATACTCACTGCTCAAGTATAGCTAAAATTGATCTTTTAAATAAATTAGAACTACCGTGAAACAGATCGACATCTTTAAATTTATTGTTATAATTTTTAGTCATTCTTAGCAGAGGATTTCGCAAACCTGCATTGGTAACGTGACGCTTAATGTGAAAGGGCCAAAATGATCGTCTAACTGTTGGGACCGCGAAGTCTATCAATTTCAGTAATAGGGGTGTGTCTAGTGCAGACATACAAATTCTGCGTAGAATACAGGCATCTGCAAGTTCACGCCTCGACGAGAGGTCTATTAAGTCATTGAAACGGGATGTTCTGAATCTGTGATTTCCAATTCGTATTAGTTTATGTTGGATTTTTTCCAATGCAACGTTATATTTGTCATATAAGGGATTCCATACTGGGGAGCAATACTCGGCCCGAGAGCGTACAAGTGAGACATACAAGGTCATAAGAGATGTGGGATCTCTGAACTCCCTGGTCACCCTTAGGATAAAACCAAGCATTTTGTTACATTGTGTTAGAATCTTATCGATGTGATCGTCAAAATGCAGTTTGGAGTCAAAGATAACACCAAGATCCTTTACCGAGTCGAGTCGTTGCAGCATGGTATCAGCAATCGCATAATTATGAGAAATATTGTTTTTGTTTTTAGTGAAGGATATTGAAAAACATTTTTTCAGATTTAGTTCCAATCTATTGCAAACACAGTAGTCATGGACCCTACCGAGAGTGTGTTCTAATTAAATAAATTTCTAAAATGTAGATTGGTATGCGGCTGACCAGTGACCACCCATGCTGTAGAAAGTGGTTCACTTTGCCAGTGTCCCCCCTGTTCACATGCCACATGTGACCCTACAACATAAAAGCCCATAGTAGCCCAAGTATCCTCTTGATAATGACGTGAATAAGTCGAAAGTACTTGAGGTGGAAATAAAAACTCAATTTGTGAAAATAAAACTCTGTGTTTTTTATAATTTTTTATAATTACTTATAAAAGCCCAAATCTCAAATTAACATACACCCTGCAGGCTGCAACTCTTGCTAACCTTCCCTGAAACATGGGTGAGACTGCCAAAGTGAACCATATTCTACAGCATAGTCAGCCGCATACCAACCTATAAGTCAAGGAAAATACACGACAAATAACATTTTTAAAATCAAAAAGTGTAGGTACTTGTATGTGATAGGTCCTGGTACGTACTTCCTCTTCACTGCTCTGCTCTGTTCTCTGGACCACCTTTTCGAATCCCGTTTATTCCCAAACATTTTTACAAATTGTTGATTACCACTGTACTTATGATCATTTTAAGATGCTACTATTTCTTACAAGCTACACTGAATTTTTAGCAACACGAGCTTCAGAGTTTATGTTCATTTGAGGTTTAGGTTTTATTTTGTGAGTAGGTACCTACACACGCAGCACATGTGAGTGCAAACTTACACGTGTCTGCTTGTGAGCGTGCATTAAATGTGAATTCTAAATAAATGTACTTATATGTACTCATATTTTTTAGTTTATCCTTGACTTATAGGTTAGTATGAAGCTGACCACCCATACTGTAAAAAATGGTTCACTTTGCCAATGTTAGCCCTGTGTCAGGAAAAGTCGGCCGAAGTTGCAAAGATTATGTTCATGTGGGGTTTGCTTTATTTTGTATGTACACATGCAACATGCAGGTGCGAACTTACATGTGCCTGCTTGTGAGCATGTAATAAATATGAGCCTTAAATTTAAATATGGCTTTGCAACTTAGATTATATATTATTACTTTAAAGATATTAAAAAAAACATCAAATGCCAAAATTAGTTGGGCTTCATATTAAAAGTGTTCTAATAAATAATCATAGTTTTTTCTAAAAAAAAACTTTTGATAATGGGAGAACACATCCGAGGTTTCAAATAATGTGTTGTTGTCGATATGATGTGCATCTGTTTAGTAGTTCTTGAGTTTTATTTTATTTTGTAAGACGAGACTGTCATTTTTATAATATTGTAGATGCAGACAGATAGATAGACATACATTTAGTAATTTTCTGAGTTTCGATCCAATTTATCTCATTTAAAAATATTGTAGATTGTCACGTTTGGTTACATGTGATTCATTCCTGTAACTCAGTTTGTATGAAAACAAGACGTTTCTGCAAATAACTACTTCCGAGAAGAAAACTCACTTCAAAGCTTTCATCACGAGATGAAAATGTTCTCCAAGTAAATGGCTCGCCAGCTTTTCTAGTATTTCTTTGAATTTTCCTTCATTTGTTCGTTAAACAAACTCTCTTGATTGAAATCAGTAAATAGAATTAATTAAACGTGAATTTGATTTCATTGCCTTATAAAAGTGAGGTGAATTTCTTGACTTATTGGTTGGTATGAGGCTGACCACCCATACTGTAAAAAATTGTTCACTTTGCCAATGTCACACCTGTTTCAGGGAATGTCGGCAAGAGTTGCAGGGCTTATGTTCATTTGAGGTTTGGATTTTATTTGTAAGTACACAATCAGCATTTGTAAACGCGAACTACACGTGTTTGTTTGTGGGCATACATCTGAGAACTTTGAATTAATATATCCTTGCAACTTAGATTATAGATTGGTTTGTAACTTTTGTCGACCTTCCCTGAAACGGGGCCACATTGGCAAAAGTGAACCAAGTTTTTACAGCATGACGGGTCAGCCTCATGCCAACCTATTAGTCAAGAAATACCAATATTTCGGAATGTGGAATAATTAAAAAAAACTCAAATCTTAAATTATCATAAACGCCTGTAACTCTTGCCTCCCTTCCCTGAAAATATGTGATAGCATTGGCAAAATTAACCATTTTTATGTGTGTGTGTGCTTAGCGTCGTACCAACCTATAAGTTAAGGCACAAAAATAATAATATGCATGTACTTTATGAAACTAAAATACATGCAAAAAATCCTGCACTTCTGTTTTTGGTACTGTGCGACTCGAATAAGGAAAATCAAAATATTTCAGAATAAGTATTTCATATTAAAGTTATGCAAGTTTTTTTTGTAATCGGAAAATCTAAAGAACTATTTCGATATAAGTACCTACAGCTACATAGTTCTATTTTTACAATGGCTGTATACGGAGTAGGGCTTCGTTATACAGCCTTCAAGAAGATAAGTCACTTTGTTTTTGCCTTTTATGACAGGTGAAGTGCCATTGGAGAGAAATTGGGCCATATAACAATTGGAATACGTACTTTTTTTTATGATTTTTGTCATAAAGTAAGACAATGTTAAAAAATGTAGAAGTAATTGTGGGTAGCACGAAATTATAACTTTGACTGGACAAAAAAGCATAATTATTTATTTTTTTCTACTCCCATTTGGTAATTTACTAATTACAAAACGGCTAACGCAATCACAATGCCATACATTTCTACACCCGTTGCGTAATGTTACATTACGCAACCGGTAACCGTGTTGAAATGAAACTGTGCGCATGCGCATTGTCAGAATTGGAACCATTTTTTAATTTCAAATGTCAACCTTGTATGGGGGTATGAAGACCTGTCAATCCAAGATGGCCGCAAGCGATCAGCTGATTAGGCTTCATACAATATTACTGATATTCGGTAGGTAGGATGATGATGAGACTTCCAGCCCTGTTCAGATGAAAATAACTATATTTTATGTGTAGAGTCAAATAAAAATTGTTAATAGTGCTAAAATTTATCGAATTTATTTATCGGAATGCTCCACATAAAGCTTTCCTTTTTTCAAAGGAAAATAAAAAGCTTGAGAGGAAAACAATACAAAAAATTTCACCGCAAAAAATAAATAAACTCAAAAAGTTACTTGGTTTATAGGTGAGTATGAGGTTGATCACCTATGCTGTACAAACTTGGTTCACCTGCCAATACCTACAACTGCAGGACCTATGTTTATTTGAGTTTTGGGTTTGAATGTTTAAGCTTATATGCAGGATGTAAAAGCGCGACCTTATATGTGTCGGCTTGTGGGCATGAATTCAATATGAAACCTAAATATAATTTATCTTTACAACTTAGGTTAGATTAGATAATCGAAGGGAATGATAAATCACACGTTTTGACAAAGGTAAGGTTTTAATTACTTCAAATGGACGAGTACATTATAATGACTATTATTCACTATTTTGTTAATTCTTTCATGGTCGTAGAAAAAGTATTGTATGCCACTGCACGTAATTAGCCTTTGTAACACTCGTGCTTTCTATTGTGCCATTCGGCTGCGCCTCATGGCACAAACTAGCACTCGTGTTACAAAGACTATCATTACTAGGCAGTGGCATAAATAACTATTATACAACAAGGATGATAAGGTGTCTCACGAATAATCAAATTAAGGATATTTAACATATTTGGGCTGGAATGCTGAGGCTGACAAAGATACACCACTGAGACTGAGATGCTGCAGCTCACAACAGGGATTTGATGCTCTTGTTAGCTCTCGTTAGCATAGATTTTTCAGCCACAACGCATTCTTTATCTCCACGCTGTCATCTGTTTATATTTTCTTATATGTTTTTTCGATCAATGTTTTTTTTTTTAAATGGCTGGTCACGTATTGCACCCTTCGCGTGACCGGGCTGGAATAAAGATTTATTATTATTATTACCAGAAAATTGCTTGTGCGACAAATGAGGTTGGAATATTTTTTATTTTGAACTTTCTTCTCGGCGAGCAAACGTCAGTCTTGTATCAGACAGCCGCCCTTAGCAACCAATAACAAAATATTTGTATATATTTTCCCTAGCAACCCGGTCGCGTGACGACACAATTTTGTCTATGTGAGTATATTATATATGTGCGGATCTCATTCATGGTTTTTGTTTTCAGTATTCCATAAAAGTTCCGTATTATAAAGTACTTACAATAGGGTAATTTCACATATTTTGTTTATTTCATAAAATGATAGACTACCTTTTAAAAAATGCATCTGCGTTTTAAAAAAAATCATATCTGGTTTAGTTTTTAAATTACAGCTCTGTAAAATTCGCCCATTTTCGATTTCCGCTAAAACAGCTCATTTTTTTATTTAGGCGGATGTGACGTCAATGGATCTCACGATATATGGAGTGTACCGTTAGGTCTTCTAAGACTGATGGATTCATTTACGTAATTTTGACGTCACAGCGTGTTTCTTCGGTCCCAACGCGTTTTGGCGGGATTCAAATTTTCGACATTTTATTTTTGAAAATTATCAATGATATATTTATTTTTACTATATAAAAAATAAATGGTTGTGATCCTTGAAATCTACTCTACACAAACATAGTATTTTAAACCGTTTTCCCCACCACTGCAATTACCCTGAAACGCAACTACGCAACTAAGTTACACATATAGTGTAACTTCTTGCCGCGTTATCCACCAAGGGTTTAGCATGTGGCGAGTGAAACTTATTTATTTTAAAAGGTAAGGGGGCCGGTTTTACGCCAACCACTTCAGTTGAAGTGGGGGTTTCTCAGCTTCCAAGGGGGCTGGTACTCATTTCTTGTGCAAGCTGAGTAAAGCTTGCCGGTATTTTATTTTGGGGTTTGAAATAAGCAAGTTTAATACTGGAAATCCTTTTTGACACCCTCGATGGGATTCGAACCGGAGCTCTCGGTATGGAATACAGGCTCTCCACTAGCTGAGCTATCGACCGGACTCCCCACCGAGCTCCCACACATCCATTTTCCATTGGATTTAAAAGTTTTTAAAGTGATAATTTAGCATAAACATTTTTACATGTAACATTATTAATCTTTGTACAAATTTACAAGCCATCAAATGGTTGGTATGCGGCTGACCACCCATACTGTTAAAAATGGTTCACTTTGCCAATGTCACCCCTGCTTCAGGGAAGGTCGGCAAGAGTTGCAGGTCTTATGTTCAGTTGAGATTGTGTTTTTTATATTGTAGGTCCACATGCGGCATGTGTAAGCGCGAAATTATGCGTGTCTGCTTGTGGGAATGCATTTAATATGAATCTCAAATGATACATATCTTTGCAGCTTAGATTTAAATTTAGATCAAAGAGATCTACATCATCTCAATGTTCAGTTTAATGAAAACGCATTCCTGAAAAACATGTCTAGCTAAATGAAAGAAAATAAATAACAAATCCGTTACAAAAATATCATTTCGTGATTTAAAGAACTTTCGCAAATACTTTTTATTAAATTTATATACTTGCGGTGCTATTCTTAGACATTTTAGTCGTCCGTTGAGCCCACGCTTTGACAAACTAATGATGCATTTCTATGAAGACCTGTCAATCCAAGATGGCCGTAAGCGAACAGCTGATTAGTCTTCATACAAATATTACCAAATTCGGTAGGTAAGAATGACCGTGGTGATGAGACTTCCAGCCCAGGCATCATTAGTTTGTCAAAGCGTGGGCTCAACGGACGACTTAAATGTCTAAGAATAGAACTGTTGGGTTTTAATTACAATTTTTCATGTGCTGTAATTTTATTAATTTTTAATTTTATTTTTTCATTTCCCAAGCCAGCATTTTATTGTTCTCTATTTCTAGCCTACATGCTGTCTAATCTTCACTATTTTTTTGTTCCTTGACTTGAATAGGTTGGTATGAGGCTTGCCACTCATGCTGGTAAAACTTGGTTGACTTTTGCCACAGCCACCCCTGTTTCAGGGAAAGGTGGCAAGAGTTTCAATGTTTTTTACAGTTTAACTTTGATTTATTTTGTACGAGCATGCACAATTTATTATTCGTATTCCTTGACTTATAGGTTGGTATGAGGCTGACCATCAATACTGTAAAAAGTGGTTCACTTTGCCAATGTCACCCCTGTGTCAGGGAAGGTCGGCAAAAGTTGTGGGGCTCATGCTCATTAGAGGTTTGGATTTTATTTGTAAGTACACACTCAGCATTTGTAAGCGCGAATTACACGTGTTGTTTTGTGGGCATACATCTGAGAGCTTTAAATGAATATATCCTTGCAACTTATATTATAGATTATAGATGTAGCTTGTGTAAGCGCGAAATAACACATGATTTGGACACATACGCTTTCTTTTATTTTTTGGATAATGTCTTTTTTTTTCAACTCAACTAAGCTACACATATAGTGTAACTTCTTGCCGCGTTATCCCCGAAGGGGTCGCATGTGGCGAGTTGAACCTATTTATTTTTACAGGTAAGGGGGCCGGCCTTACGCCAACCACTTCAGTTGAAGTGGAGGTTTCCCAGCTCCCGAGAGTGCTGGTACTCATTTCTTGTGAAGGCTGAGTAAACCTTGCCGGTATTTTATTTTGGGGTTTGAAATAAACACCGAAACGGGAAATCATTTCTGACACCCTCCTCGGTGGGATTCGAACCCGAGCTCACGGGGTAGAATGCGAGCACTCTACCAACTGAGCTATCGACCGGACTAAGACAAATAACACACATAATTTTAAGTAAAGCTGTGCACCAAGAAATCCAGAAAAACCGAGAGATACTTTATTATAATTTTTTTAATTTTTACATGTTGTCGATGTTTTAATCGAGGAATACAAAGTGAACGCGACGCATTGTCTTGGACTACTATCTCTGACTAACTATCAGGTACTGCGTTAACTAAGAGGGTGGTGTAAAGTACACTACCCTTAATGTAAACGCAAGGGGTGAGATTGTGGAGATCCCGACATGATATGGAGTGGGGGAAAGACAGCAACAAGTGTATCACCTGATAGAGGAAAGAAAGTATTGGAACTTTACCCCTAGTATAAATAAGTAAAACTGATTCCTTGACTTATAGGTTGGTATGAGGCTGACCACCCATACTGTAAAAAATGGTTCACTTTGCCAATGTCACCCCTGTTTCAGGGAAGGTCGGCAAAAGTTGTGGGGCTTATGTTCATTTGAGGTTTGGATTTTATTTGTAAGTACACATTCAGCATTTGTAAGCGCGAACTACACTTGTTGGTTTGTGGGCATACATCTGAGAGCTTTAAATGAATATATCCTTGCAACTTAGATTATAGATTATAGATTATTATAGCTACAGTTACATTTCGTTGGGTGCAAAAAATGTATGATGGTTTGTGTTTTCATTTACGCTCACTGGAGGCGCTGGTGATCTCTCATACTAAGATTCAAAAGCACCTCCAGCGAGCGTCGGCACAGATTAATACAAAATTTTCAGAAAACGTGCTTGTTCCTTGACTTATAGGTTGATATGCGGCTGACCACCCATACTGTAAAAAATGGTTCACTTTGCCAATGTCACCCCTGTTTCAGGGAAGGACGGCAGAGGGGTGCAGGGCTTATGTTCATTTGAGATTGGGTTTTTATATTGTAGGTCCACATGCGGCATGTGTAAGCGCGAAATTATACATGTCTGGTTGTGGGAATGCATTTAATATAAATCTTAAATGATGTATATCTTTGCAGCTTAGATTAGATAAGATTAGTGCAGATAACCCTTTAGAGATGCATAGTGGGTAATTTGATGTTGGGATAACAAATATATTTTTCGAGGTGGTTCTTTTTCCCCGTTTTTTTTTGCGTAAAGCTGTCCACTTCTCTGTGGAAATAAATAGATTCCACGTGTTCATGCCCAATACGGCAAGTGGAGATGTAAAGATCGACCTCAATTCTTTCATTCAGTACATCATAATATATATTATAAATCAACCTTGACCTATACGAGTATAAGCAATATAAGGCGCCCAAAGTAGGCCGGCCCCACAATCATCAAAAACGTCGTTTCCCCCTTGATTTTTTACATAATATATTGGAAGGAATGAGCGGCATTAAATAATTCTATGGATGAAATAATATGCAGTTACGTATACAATTATGCAAATATAATTGAGTCGTTGGTATATAACCAAAAGCAACAATCTAGAATTATTTTCTAAAACGACATAAACACATAGAAATTATGAGTAAACAAATTTCTGTGTCTCCATTCATTTATTTTATTTTAGAAAGCATTCCTAGATATCCACATTTTGTTTTTGTGCGACACAATTCATAACAGTACGCGTCCTTGGGGATATGACGTCTATAATCTATAATCTATAATCTAAGTTGCAAGCATATATTCATTTAAAGCTCTCAGATGTATGCCCACAAACAAACACGTGTAGTTCGCGCTTACAAATGCTGAATGTGTACTTACAAATAAAATCCAAACTCAAATGAACATAAGCCCTGCAACTCCTGCCGACATTCCCTGAAACAGGGGTGACATTGGCAAAGTGAACCATTTTTTACGGTATGGGTGGTCAGCCTCATACCAACCTATAAGTCAAGGAATTTCATTAAATCAGTAATGTTTGGTTATGTAAGGATGCACTCCACAGGCTTCGCTGACTGACATAAGCCGCTTGCAACGTGACGTCACAAATCATATTTGCATTATATAATCTAAGTTGCACACATATATTGGGATTTTGAAAACAACATGTTCAAAATCATCATATCTTTTTGTATCATATCATGTCAGCGGATCCGTAGGAAGAATGTGACATACGTGACGAACTTTATATAAGTGACGTACGTGACATACGCGGCAAACGTGACATACGTGACGCATTCAGCCAACGTGCTGTACACTTGTACACTGCTGTACGTACGAGTTGCAAAACTTGAGTAATGTAAAGTTTACGGCAAGTATTAAAGAGTGATTTCCCCCAAAATTTGCCGTTTTGGTTTGTTTTAACTTGATTTTCTTCATCACTGTAACTCTTTTGCTAATACCACAAAGTGTAAGAAACAAAAACGGCAGATTTTGGGAGAAATCACGCTTTAATATTTTCCGTAAACTTTACTTTTCTCAAGTTTTGCAACTTGTACTAAGGGTGACATACATGACATGCGTTACGTACGTGACATACGTAACGGACGTGACATCGAGACGACCGTGACGACTGCGATATATGTCACGGACGTGACATACGTGACATATCAAGCGTGATACCACCCGCAATCACGAAAGTCGAAACTGAAAATAAGCGCATCCAAGCTCATATAGCGCCCGGTTGGAAGTCTGTTGGGATTACCAAACTTTGTCTGGTAGTCCATTGACAATCCAAGCAGGATGCGATGTGTCCGAAAAGGTTATAAGTTTCGCATAGCTGAACTAGGCACCCAAAACTACTACTCAAGATGGTAATAAATATTTAATAATGAATGAAATATCCTCCAGGTCAGCTGACTTACTTGACATTGAGCTGCCGCTGGATGGCCAGCTTCTTCTCTATCTGCTCGATGGGGAACTGCGGCACCTCGTAGGGCGCCGACAGCTCGTTGGGCAGGTCCCGGGCCTCCGCGCCTGCAGACCCTGGGAACGGGGAAGACGGGCTCTCACTGCCTGCAACAAGCATCACGAGGACAATCAGAGAAGAATGTTGGAGAGGAAATATTGATGTCTATTCAAGAAGGATCCGGTAGGCTTATTTATAAATAGGAGGGTGTATGCGTGTGTTGCCATCTTTCCGCTATACGTACACACTTTGCCAACAGCTTATGGAACGAGTTGGTAGCAACGTGAAACAAATTTAATAATTTACAATAATAATAACTACACAGTTAAAAAATATTAATCGGATATAAAACGAACCGTTGTAAGAGAACTTAAGTACATTATTCTCGACGAGTGAATCCTAAAATAAATTGAGTAAAATAGATTTCATATTTTATATTTTAATTCAATAGAAAAAACGGAGTTTTAATTCATTTTTATTTATTTTTTTGCTAAAACCGGCTAATAAATTGAAATTTATTTAATTGAACCCAAGTAAATCGTAACAATATGGATGATCAGTGTCATCTAACATATAAGTTAACGAACTTCACGACCTTGATTTGATTCTTCTCAATGTGGTCACATTCTTGTTTCTATACATTTTTACCATTTAAGATTCATCATCATCATCATCACCATTGGTGCTACAATCCGGTGTGGGCCTTGGCTTCCTCTAAAGTTGCCTCTACCTTTCCGTCTTTATCACTTCTAGACCTCGAGGGTCCCTCTCCACCCCATAATTCCATCTCAGCTTAGACCTCTCGACATTTCTGATACTGGGGTGGAAATCTCAACGGCCGTCGGTAGATCTTACCTATTTGAAGATACGACGGAATAAAAAATGGCGGTTCCTGAACAGCTGATCGTTGTTCCATATAAAATGGGTCAGCTGTTGATACTAATCTAATCTAATCTAATCTAAGCTGCAAAGATATATATCATTTAAGTTTTATATTAAATGCATTCCCACAAGCAGATATGTATAATTTCGCGCTAACACATGCCGCATGTGGACCTACAATATAAAAACCCAATCTCAAATGAACATAAGCCTTGCAACTCTTGCCGTCCTTCCCTGAAACAGAGGTGACATTGGCAAAGTGAACCAATTTTTACATTATGGGTGGTCAGCCGCATAACAACCTATAAGTCAAGGAACTCAAGGAACTCATACCGCCTTGTTTTATTCCATCTTATCTTTAAACACCGGTCCGTAGCTCAGTGGTAACACTGCGGACTCTGAATGGGAAGGTTGTGGGTTCGAATCCCGGCGGAGCATCCAAAAAATTACCATTTATATTTTCAAATTTGCTCTTCGCTGGGTTGAAAAATTCATAAACCTTTACCAATGACCGGTCACTAAAAAGGTCCATCCAGCCTTACAGCAACTGGGTCTTGCTTGAGTATTGGCGCTTTGTAGCGACGACCAAGCTCGTACACCTCTGCGGCACTACAACAAGTGTCATAGACCCCTAGAGTCTCTAGAATCTAGGGAGTCTCCCGCACAAGATTTCTTAAAAAAAATAAAAAATGGATACGGTAAGATCTACCGACGGCCGTCCAGATTTCCACCCCTGTGCTTTGTGGATTGGATCCCTTTTTATCGTTGACGCATCTTCAATTGTTTCTATATATTGCAGCCATGGGAGTTTGATATGCTAAGTGATATTTTAATTTAGGAAACAGGATTTTCTTTGCATAAGTAAGTACTTACGTATTTGCAACATATGCCTGTAAGGTGAATGAGCTGTAAACTTCACTAAATACCATTCTATTCGCAACTTCGATAAGATTAAATTGCAAAAAACAGTAAAGAGGTGAAGGGTTGAACAAAACAACATGCTGAAACGCAACTTCTAGCTAATTGTGTAGTATTTATTATCTAATACCTAATCGTACGAGTATTTTACGTACCAAGGTTAAAGTGTTATTATTAAACATTTAATTATTTCCTTCACTTATCAGTTATCTTAGTTGCACAGATGTGTACGCATTTAAGTTTTATATTTAGGTACTCCCTATCCACAAACAAACACATTGAGCTTCGCGCTTACACATTCTGTAGGTGTGCTTGCAAAATAAGACCCAAACCTCAAACGCACATGAACCCTGAAACTCACAAAAAAGTGAACCAATCTTTTGCAGCATGAGAGGTCAGTTTTATATCTACCTATTAGTCAAGAAACCTATCAGTTATAAAATCGATAATATCAGATGATGGCTGAAAGAAATGAAATAAGTAGGCAATGACTGAAAAAACGGCACTCACAAAAGATATTCCAAGCCTCAAATGAGCATAAACTCTGCAACTCGTGTTTCCGTGAACCTATTTCATAGTATGGGAGGTTAGCGTCATACTAAACTTTTAGTCAAGGAACAAAAAAATACGTAATAAAAGCAAGATTAATAAAAAATTATATAATATCAAATGGACAAAAAAATTCAAAAGAAAACTTTTTTATCGGTGGGCAATCGTCACACCCCTATGTGATTAGGCTCCTTAGCAACCAATAGCAAAATATTTAATAAGAGTTTTAGGCTTACGCGGCCGGCTGATGATGCTGGAGAGATATTTTCCGGAATCTGTTGCCGTGGTCTATGGGAGCTGGAGCTTCCGGACGTTTCGCCCATGTCTACGATGCCATCACAGTTTTCATTAAGATCATCTTCAATCTTACACTTCACGCTGAAGAAGCCCATCGTAGACATGGGCGAAACGTCCATACTGCGGCAACAGGTCCCGGAAAACATCTCTCCGGCAATAAAATATTTGTTTACCTTTACCCTAGCAACCCGTCAGTGTAACACAACACTTTTTGGTATGTGTTCCGAGTCCATTTTCAAATATACAAACGGATATATTAGTTCACAACTTAGCTCTGTTTTCTTCTTGAGCATCTCATCTCATTAGCGTTGTGCAGTGGTTGTGCATATGGTGACAAACAACCTGTTTGATATTCAACGTTATTCAAGCAAACAGTGTGTTGACTCAACAATGCTTTATTTATTAGCCACACAGAATAATATTATCACTCAGTTATCGGTAAACAACGCGTCATGTCGGGTTTGCTTCACGCTGATCAAATGTCTGATAGGATCAGCGTCAAGTATCTACTGAGTCTTGTCGCCCTGTAAAAACCATGAAGAAATTATTGGACGCTTTCGGGCAAACCCTATTCGCCCTATCTTCAAATAGATACGGTAAGATCTGCCGACGGTCGTCGAGACTTCCATCCCGGGTTGGAAATCTCATCACAACGGTAATTCTTACTTCCCAAATATCGGAAATATTTGTATAAAGACGTGCCAATCCAAGATGGCCGCAAGTGAACAGCTGATTAGTTTTCATACAAATATTACCGATATTCGGTAGGTAAGAATTACCGTGGTGATGAGACTTCCAACCCGGGATGGAAATCTAATCACAACGGTAATTCTTACTTCCCAAATATCGGAAATATTTGTATAAAGACGTGCCAATCCAAGATGGCCGCAAGTGAACAGCTGATTAGTTTTCATACAAATATTACCGATATTCGGTAGGTAAGAATTACCGTGGTGATGAGACTTCCAACCCGGGATGGAAGTCTCGACGACCGTCGGCATATCTTACCGTATATATTTGAAAATAGGGCGAATAAAACATGGCGGCGTATCAACAGCTGACACATTTTATATGGAACAAAGATCAGCTGTTCAGGCACCGCCATTCGCCGCCGTCTAAGATCTACCGACGGCCGTCGAGACTTCCACCCCAAGGCCTGAAGGCTCAACGGGCGTAGTAGTTTGCTGGTGTGCGTAACTGGAGTAGTGTCGAATAGCTAGTGTAATGATGAAATGGATGGTGGTAGATTGCTCTGCTATAATCCATTATGGGAGTGTTGGTACCTGGGCCTAAGCACGCTGGGTGTGTGTGTGGAAGAATCTGGAATTCGCAAGAATCGTCCCTTCCGTACCTATATATACGAGCAAGGATTCTGCGGAGAGCCAGAGTCGCTTGAAACTTTGTGACACGAAATCGATAAAGCTGGAGCAAGAAAAGTAATCAGTACATTGTGAACCGTTATTGTACAAAATAAATCGCAGTTTAATGAAAATAACTTCTGTGAAATCACAACTATACTTTCTCATAAACATGCATGCTTAGAGCTGTTCCCACTTGTCGGGTGTCGGATCCGTATATTAATCGGAGGTTCCAGTGGCAGAACATTTCGGACAAAATCGGTTTCCGATAAGTGTGAATAGCTTCATACATAATGTTCTGCCACTGGAACCTCCGATAAATATACGGTCCGACACCCGACAAGTGGGAACGAGCTCTTAGTTATGCATGGGGACCACAGACAAACCTGACTCAAATTGTTCTGTGTGAGAGGGCATCTTGCCTCAGAGGCATGGAATGACCTTTCGTTGGAGTGCACTACATGATACAGTTTAGAGTAGAGTACGGAAATAGCCGCGTATATCCGCCAATACTGTCAGATAAACCGCATACATTACATGGGAGACGTGCCCAGAGGTGACAGCGATACTGTAGAACAGTGGTGGGCAAAGTACGGCCCGCAAAAGCATTTAATCTGGCCCGCCGACGGTCCTTCCACATGAATAATAAATGGTTCGCAATAATCATAATCGACGGTTAAAAGAAAGTAGGGCATTAGCGACGTTTTGGTCAAAAATGAGTTATGAATGCTATCCTACTTAAAATTTTCCGCTCTTTCTAATGCGCTAACTGCCATAGCTATACGATGATTTTTTTGTTTATGCCCAAGCAAAAAACTGCGTTTTCGAAGTATGGTGTTTGTGTAACCCGACAAGATTTGGCTTTTTTTGTCATAAATAATGAATAATTTCGAAAATCTTGAGATACATAAAAAATTTAATTCTGAAAATAATATAATTAACAACATTGTCTTTCCTAATACATCCCCTCTTCTTTCATTGTTCCCTCTTAAGCTCCGCCCACCTTATACCCCCTCCCCTTCATAAGTGATTAAATTCTGTCTTTGCACTTTTTGTATTTCTATGTTAGTTTTAAGTTAGCACCTGTCGATGGTAGATACTGCTCTACCGAAACTAGTCGTGTATTAAAAAATAAAAAGTCACAGTGAATTTAAACAAAGTTTTTTATTTAAAAAAACAAAAAGTTTTTGTCGCTTATGCCCTACTTCCTTTTAACTGTCGATATTTTGACGGTCTTGAAGCATAAAGTAGATTCTACTTATTAGAATAATAGACGCATAGGTAAAGGAGCCAGCTAGAATATTTGTGCAACTTGCAAGTGTGTAATGTTTTTATTTGATTAAAAGTTCCAACACAAAATGCATATTTCCTATAATCCTGGCCGTCCTCTGAAATTTCTTAAACTTTCTGGCCCCCATTAAAAAAGTTTGCCCTCCACTGCTGTAGAAGCACCTAGCAGCTGTTCACTGAAACACAAGTGATAGAGAACCCCGAGTATACAACATTAGGCAAATCTCACCTCGATTGCGAAAAAATGTGCGACAACTAAATCACTCACTAATATATATATACAACTAAATCACTCACTAAACAATATTTCATACATTTTCTTCTTTCTCTACCTGTGCCTCTTCAATGAAGATAGGCGATCATACCTAGAAAAAGTACCAAGGAGTACAATCAAATAGTTCAGACATCTAGAAAGGACGAACGATGAAAAGCGTTTGCGATTTTGCAATGTTATACCTGTGACCTTTCTAAGAACACTCATTTCAGATGTTCTGAGTCCTTTGGTTCTTCTCGTGTCCGCTCTAGCTTCTACAATGTAGGACATAATAGGCCATTCTATTGAATTAAAAAAAGTGTACAAAGGGAAAAGGTAGGCGTGGAAGGGGGAGACCGAGGAAAGAATGAGTTGAACCAATGATTGAACACATTTAAGTAAGCGAGATTGCAAATGACTTGAATCTGCAGAGTGAGAAAAAGAGAAGAGCATGCATGAAGAGAGTGATGAATGTCGAGGAGATGAAAGAAGTGTGAAAGGACAAAACAAAGTGGAGACACAACAGACATGACCGGTCCGTAGTCCAGTGGTAACACTTCGGACTCTGAATGGAAGGTTGTGGGTTCAAATCCCAGCGGAGCACAAAAAATATTCCATTTATATTTTCAAATTTGCTCTTCACTGGGTTGAAACATTCATAAACCAAAGACCGTTCATCAAAAGGTCCATCTAGCCTTAGAGCAACTGAGTTTTGCTTGAGAATTGGCGCCTTCTACAGCGACGACCAAGCTCGCAGAGGGCTCTTGAGGTGTGATACACACAAAAACAGCGCTCACCAAATAAATCAGCCTATTTTTTTTTAACTGCAAAGGATGACGGCTGGATACAAGAACAAGAACCAAATTATATCGTGTTACTTTCCAAAATCAGCTCTAAGTGTGATCTTGAACCACTGAGGTTGGCTCGTCAGGACTGGTTGTTCCAACAACAACAGGCTCTCCGAAAGCACTTAAGATCTACAATAATATCATCTAAGTTGCAAAGATATCTTACATTTGAGATTCATATCAAATGCATTCCCACAAGCGCAGACACGTATATGTTCGCGATTACACAAGCCGCATGTGGACTTACAATATAAAAACTTAATCTCAAATGAACATAAGCCCTTGCAACTCTTGCCGACCTTCCCTGAAACAGGGGTGACATTGGCAAAAAGAACCATTTTTTTACAGTATCAACAGATTTACGCTATCTATAGGTAATAAACTCAATTCTTGAAAAAAACTTAGTTTTTTATATCCGCTTTATTAATTGAAATCTGTATTTTATTTTCATCGCAGGAAAAATGTTGAGCATGACTATTTGAGAGACATCGACTGCCAATGCAGCATGCACTAGTGACACGGGCGCTTGCACACATGCGATACATGTGCACCGCATAGAGATGGGTGTGGTGAGGCTGGGGATTAGAAATATGGTCAACGCTCTACCGGTACAATAATTAATTACAACAGCACCGGTAGTACGAGTTTTTTCACACTCGATTCTCGAAGTATTGAGTATTAGAGAAAAATGTATGTGAACTTGAAAAACAAAAAAAAACAAAAAAAGTTGAAACTTTTTTTGCCAGAGGTGCTCTTCAAGTTCACATACATTTTTCTAGCTAAACAAGTTTCGAAATTTTTTTGCCAGAGATGCTTTTCAAGTTCACATACATTTTTCTCGAAAACTCAATACTTTGAGTATTGTTAAAAAAAACTCGTACTACGGGTACAGGGCTGTAAGTCTCATCACCTCGCTAATTCTTACCTACCGAATATCGGTAATGTTTGTATGAAGACCTGTCAATCCAAGATGGCCGCAAGTGAACAGCTGATTAGTCTTCATACAAATATTACCGATATTTGGTAGGTAAGAATTACCGTGGTGATGAGACTTACAGCCCTGGCGAAGAGCTTCACATATCGCCACCTTAAAGGTGAAACTGAATAAGGGCTGATTCACTGGTTTGAGAAATCCTGGATGAAATCTATTATTGTGTGTAGCTTCTTACAGTAAGAGCCTGTTGCACCAAATTCTAATAAGACAAAAATCATAATTAATTGTGATTTATCCCAACAAATCAAAAATTTGGTTGCATATACGTAAATCAGCTGGCGTGCATTTAATATAAATCTTATATGTTAATATACAATAACTTAGATTTTAGATTATACAGACCGAAAATAAACTAAGAGCCTGTTGCACCAACCTCCAATCAATATTGTTACGAAATTAGGGTTCAAAAGTCTTTCAAATTAAAATACACAGGTCTTCTTATCCAGTTGTTTATTTTACACTTTTACATATTTATTTTCACAAAGCTTTCTCGACTATTCCACTTGGTTTCTGTTCACTGATCAAGTTAGTTCTATGTGTTTGTAAATCTCGTATGATACTGCTGGCCCTGCAGGCCACTTGCACCCTTTATACTCTCTAAAGCAGTATAGTCTAGATCCTATAGTTGCTAGACAATTCCAGAAAGGCATAGTAATTATTATTTCTCGATGCTTCACGTAATATCTAGAGACTTCTCTACAACCATCAATCCTACCTACGAATACAATACAGAATTCCTATAATTATAACAAATACCTACTTAGCCTAGAGAATTCTACACTTATACACAATTATTTATCCTACCCACCAATACTTATGAGGATTCTTATAACTATAACTACCCATACTTATTTCAATATTTACATTTCATATTTACATAACAATATTTGATTGACACATGAAATTTGATTGGGACCTCGGTTAAATATTTCTCGGAAGCGGGTTATAATATGATGGAATTTAAACAGAAAATATGATGTACATCAGCTGACTTACGTATGTGCTACAATTTTTTTTATTTTAAAGGGACAAATCACAATTATTAATTTTGATTTTTATCTGATTGGAGTTTGGTGCAACATGCCCGTAACTTTTGAGCCTGTAATATACAAGATTGTCACAGGCGCTACTCAAGTTTCGATAAATTATGTCGATATCGAATGGCGGTTAATCTGTGATGTTGGCGGCTAGGGTTTTTTAAATTAAAATTTTTTTTCTGTTAGTTTTTGATGTCCATACATTTGATAATTTGTTGAATTTAAAAATGTAAGTAATTTGTTGTGTATGTTCCTTGACATATACGAGTAGGTTGGTATGCGGCTGACCACTCATGCTGTAGAAAATGGTTCACTTTGCCAATGTCACCCCTGTTTCAGGGAAGGTCGGCAGGAGTTGCTTGGTGTTTTTTTTTTTTTTTTGGTGCACAACAGGTTGCCCTAATTACAGTGCACCCTCACAGCCATCAACAAGCTGGGAGGAACTCTTTTACCATACTTTTGAAGGTGTCTAAATTATATTGAAATATATCTATTTTTGACTCGTTAATGAGTTTGACACTCCGAGTTAAAGGATGCTGTGCCAAGACATCGGTGCGGCTCATTGGTACATGAAAAAGATCATGACCTCGCCCCCGATTATAGTAATTTGGTACAAACAACCTGAAACCCTCCAACAGGGTGGGACTGTCTATTAAACCATTGATGACTTTATAATCGAGCACATGTTCATTTGAGATTCGGGTTTTTATATTGTAGGACTACATGCGGCATGTTTAAATTACTTAACTTAAACATGTCTGATTTGTGAAAATGTATATAATGTGAATCTCTAATGTTACTTATATTTTGCATCTTAGATTAGATTCGATTAGATCGAGTACTCAATGGACGGGGAAGTTGAGTACCATGCAATGTTTATAATTGCAGAAACCTGATGCGGGATGTCCACGGGAGAGTGTGGGTGTGCGGGGAATATGCTGGATTGAGGACAAGATGTGATATTGGATACAAAGGAATGCCGTTCAGATTAAAAATGGTGGCTCAATTTCATGCTATTGATTTATGAATTAAAATTGCAGCTGTTTCGATTTGAATAATCTATCAGAAGAAGTGTGGTATGACCGGTCCGTAAGCTTCTGGTGTGAGGCTGACCACTCGTGGTGCAGAAATTAAATCAGCTTTGCCAATTTTATCCCTGTTTCAAGTAGGGTCGGAAAGATTTGCAGGGTTTGTGTTCATTTGTGGTAAGTTTGATTTTTTATTTTGTCCTCTTGCAGCATGTCTAAGCGTGAACATTCACAAAAACGAATGTGCCTGCTGGTTCTATGATCTATAATATAAGTTTCAAACATAATATATTGACATTAAATGCATGCTCACAAGTAGGCACATATACCTAAGTTCAAAATATACCAAACCTCATATGAACATAAACTTTGCAACTCCAGCCGCCTTTCCCTGAAACCGGGGTGGCATTGGCAAAAGTGAACCAAGTTTGTACAACACAGGGGTTCAGCCTCATACCAACCTACTAGTCAAGGAATACACAAAATTCGGAAATTAGTGACGATAGCTTACACAAAAATATCTAATCTAATCTAATCTAAGTTGCAAAGATATGTTACATTGGAGATTCACATTACATGCATTCTCACAACCAGACACGTACAAGTTCGCGCTTGCACATGCCTCATGTGAACCTACAACATAAAAACCAAATCTCAAATGGACATACACCCTGCAACTCTTGCCGTCCTTCCCTGAGACAGGGGTGACATTGGCAAAGTGAACCATTTTTACAGCATGGGTGGTCAGCCGCATACCAACCTATAAGTCAAGGAACACACACACACGACAAATTACATTTTATACATGTCACACAAAAATAAATTTATATTAAACTGAATTCAATTCACTAAATTGAATTAAAATCACATACCCTAGCCACCAACATTGCAAATCAACCGCTATTTTTTTCAGTTGAATGGTTTAATGGTTTTACTAACAGGTTGGTATGAGGCTGACTACCATACTGTAAAAAATGGTTCATTTTGTCTACACTTTCCATGTTTCAGGGAAGTCCGGCAAGAGTTGAGGACTTATGTTCATTTGAGATTGGGTTTTAATGTTGTAAGTCCACATGCGGCATGTGTAAGTGCGAAATTATACGTGTGTGCTGATGGAAATGCACTTAATATAAATATTAAATCAAATATATCGTTGCAACTAAGATTATAGATAAATAATGGATGGCGTGCATTAATTGTGCGTCTTAAACATACATGACACACAATTTTCTGAACGGAATAACTCCTTATTAAACGCACTAAGTACCTACATTAAGTAATATGCAAATTTATCTAAATAAGCAAACATCTTCTTATAATTGCATGTAAATTAAAAATAATAATTGTTTTCTTACTAGTAGCATATAATATAGGAAAATATTCCAGTACATACTGCAGTTTCTCTAGAATAATATCTAGATACTGTTTTTTTTTACATAAATTCATGAAGAAAAATGCTATTCACTAACCTATTTTGCCTAGCCAGGAACACGTATTTCCATTGTCAATATTATTCTTTTTTTTTTAAATAAATTATTAATTTATAATTATCCAATGACATCTCTTGAACCATGGTCTAAGTTATCGTTAATAGGTCACGACAGGACTTGAACTTGCGCTTGTATTCACAACGCAAAACACCATACTGTAACTCTGTCGCCATTCCGCTATGGGGTGGCCAGAGCCTCTGCAGAGTTGCCTCCATTTTTTCCTATCTTGACATACCTCTTTCAATTCCTTCATATCCATCACCTTTTTCATGCATTTTCTTCTTTTACGCTCACTTTGTATATCCCATTCTTTCACAATCTCCTTAATTCGATCACTCCATACTTTTCTCGGTCGTCCCTTCCATTGAGTATTGACCATGCCATTGAGTATTGACAAGAATCTAATTAAGTATAATATGAACATTCAGTAATTGTACCTAGATACCCTGAAGATACTACACAAGCTAGCGGTGAAACGTTTGTATAGGTAAGCGATAAGGAACAAATCTTAGACCACGACAAAAATCCTGAAATAATCTCAACTTACGAAAATGGAATGTTGGAAATCGATTTTCACTATGCTTGGCTAAGCTGGTAAATGTAAGAGAGTCTCCTTACAAAATAAACCTACGCCTGAAACTAACATAAAGTGTGCAACTCTTGCTGGCTTTCCCTGAAACAGGGGTAGCATTGATGAAGGTGAAATATTCTTACAGCGTGGGTGGTCACCCTCATGACCAACTGTAACTGTTACTGTATCCCGCTGTTCCACTAGGGGTGGCAGGTACCTCCGCAGATGCGTCTCCATTTTTTTTGTCCTTTCATACTTCTTTCATCTCTTCAACATTCATCACTTTATTCATACATACTCTTCTCTTATTCTCACCTTGCAGGTTCTATTCTTTCGCAATCTCACCTATTTGGTCTATCAATTTCTTCCTTGGTCTTTCCCTTGTTTAAACACTTATTTAAATAACCCATAATAATGTAAAGTAGGTTTAAATTTAAAAGTAGGTAATAAAGCATTTTGCATTTTTATCTGAAAACCACTTCATATTTATAATTTTTACATAAATATGCAACTGAATGTTTGTTTACGTTTTTCACGTTGCCTAGTTGATTGCCATTTGTCCATGTTGCCATCGTCCTTGTCAAAACTGTATTTGACCAAAGAAGACTTCCTGTGTCTGCTGAACACATCTTCGCCATCTTCCGGCCATTCAGCTGTGTACTTCTCCACGTTGAACATCGATTAGGTGCTTATATTCTTTTAAATCACAAATATTTTTTACGACTAAAAATCTTCAATGTGGCAGCACTGTGTAAAATCCAAAAATATTCGAAGAACACTGTAGTTTTCAAAATGTATTATTTAAAATTTGAAACAAAAACATTTGTAAATATTTGAAAATGGAATTTCTCATGAGACACAATTTATCTACAAAATAATAAAATCGATGTAAAATTCAAAAACGGTTTTTCAATGCTTTAGTTGTTAGTAGGTATTATAATTTGAATTAATATAATTTGGAACAAAAACACTAGACCAGAAGTGGATTTTTCAATTTCACTGATGAAAATTCAAAAATGTTCTACGATTACAAAACGCTTCATCTTATAACACGTTTTATCATTTCAAATTAAGAACAAAAACACTTGAATACTTGTCAAAAATTTGAAAATGGAATTTTCAGTAAGTCAACATGCACAAGTGCGCGCGCAAATTCAGAACTATGCGCAATAATGCAATGGAAAACTACTTTTAACTTAATGTGATCGAAATGTAACAAGCAGTGTTATTTGTACAACATCTACTTTTTATGTTTAAAGCAAAATAATACATTACTTTTTATGTTTCGAAACAAAAAAAAACTCTTTTATTAATAATTAAAACGTTTGATCTGGGCGTAGGCTGCAACGAGCTGTCACACACTGCACATCATACATTATTTTATAAATTTGAAAATATTAAAATGTATGTTTTATTTCCAACATCTACTTTTAATGTATTAAAGCAAAATAATACATTACTTTTTATTTTTCGAAACAAAAAAAAAAACTTTTTTTATTAATAATTAAAACGTTTGATCTGGGCGTAGGCTGCAACGAGCTGTCACACACTAGTTGGCTCCGCTAAGCCAGCTGTAGATGGAAGGCAAACAACTCTTTCATCTGACTCATCTCATTTCCCGCCTAGCTCACTCCGCCGAGCTCGTTGGCTGTGGAAGGCAAATACCATTATTTTTTAAAACTCTTTCGCAATGGAAGGCCAAAACTATTTCACTACGCTCCGCTCAGCTATTTCCCGCTCCCGCTCAGCTATTTCCCGCTCGCAGTGGAAAGCGGGCATAAAGCTATCAATTGAGTGTCTGTTTTCTGATCTGAAAGACATGCTCTCCAATTCAATAGAAGCATACTTGATTTCCCTTATCAGCTATTTCTTCTGACAATGCTTTTTTAGTAAAGTCAACGTTTACTAGCTTCTACAATAAATGAGATAGCGAATAACCCCCTACCCTTGTGACATAGACGTGCGACGTTTGCCTGAGGAGAAAAAAACAAATTTGGAGCATCGGTGCCAAGAATGTTCCTAGTCCATTGTTTGCAATTTTTAATTTATTCCATACTCGAGTTGTCTTCAAGGTTTTTGACATATTATATCATAAATTTGGGTGTATTTGGTTGCTACGCTGAAACTCTCCATAATTTGGCATAAAATCAAGCCTAGCCTCGAATGTCGAATATAATGTGGTTCTTTGTGGATACGTCATCTTGTCTCATCTTTGTCAACAAGATTTATTTGATGTCACTTGTTTATTTTGTCGCTATCTTGAGAGATTGCAAGAAACGGTTAATGACTCACTTGTAGAGAAAATATAAAGCATTGTTCCAGACGAATTAACAATGAAAATTATGTAAAAGTTTCATCTAAACGAGTCATTAAACAATTAAAAATTAAGGAATTTACAAAATAAATACCTCATCACTTAATAAGGATTTTAAATGTTCGTATTTGGCGGACACTTGACTTTTCTTTTGGATCTTCCTACAGGTCGCGCATTTTCAAACTGCTAGCGAACGACAATCCACCGTACTCCATCCAGGCATCTTACTATGTTTCGCCCAGCAATAATATTTCCACAAAACACTGATGGTCCATTCGCTGAATGTGTCCCAGCTCCCACGAATGTAGTCTGCTGATTTTTTATTGAACGAACGACATCGACCTCTTTGTGCATCAATTCGGAGTTTATCTTTTCCGTGATTGACCGATTTTTCATGTCAGCATTCTTGACAATTAAAACATTACAATTATCAAAATTAGTTAACCAGATTATGAAGTATTGTTCTTTGTCCCACCATCATTATATTCAGTCACCATTGTGCCAATCACAATGTCGTGATCCTAATCCTGAACGTGCATTTGCATTTCGTATTTGGCAAATAGCGTTGCTATATCCAATTTGATTAACGTTTGAATCCGTGCCGGCATTTTCTTCAAAACCTGTGCATAGCTTGCAAATAAATAATCAATGTCATCCATTTTCTTCTTGTTTGCATTCTTCTCTTGGAAATATTCAAGCAATTTCTGCATTTCAAGACTTCCATCCTGATAAGCTATTTTCTTTCCTTTAACATGAACAGAACTAACACTTCTTTGTTTAGGATCGGAACCAGATGTCTTGATATCAGTGTCAGAGTTTCCTAAAGGATCATGTGTGACACTCAAATTCATGGAACTGTTTTTGATATCATCAATACTTTTGTCAATTGTGCCACCACTGTATGTGTCATCCAGAAAAGTCATATGCTTTGCCCAAGGCCAATTTTTATATTTTCTATACACGGTTCCGATCGATGACATTTTGTGTTTCTTGTAATTGTCTCGCAGGCTCTTCCATTTTGCTGACCAAAATTTACCTGTAAAAATGTTTTACGTTTTTTTGACAAGAAGTTAACGATTAGGGTCCTCGTCTATCTAATAATCGCATATAATATTATCATGCTTTACATTATTAGTAATACTTGTACCTACTTGAAACTGGGGCAGAAAGACGTAATAACGAATTCATTATTACCATTTTTTGTAAGTTAAATACATAAATAATTGAATCAGATTTAATTAATATCATTTCTTTCTGAAACCGAAGGGGTTTGATTTGCTAGGTATCTCCATCCTTTATTTATGAATGAGATCTTGCGTAGTGGCAGTGCTAATCCGTGTAGCACTATATGTATGATTTTAATATATTGTCATCGTGTTCCATTAAATGTGCCAAAAATGAAAGCATGAAAACAGTGAAGTCTGAAAAGGCTATCTTACATTATATAGCAGCTAGAATGGTTCAACACCATCTGTGATCAATACTTAAAGGTTTTTTACAACCCGACTGAAAAAACTCCGTTAGAGCGGGAACGTCATTCAGTATTTTCTAGGTTATGTCATTTTATTTTAATTTTATAAAATTGAAGCATGAATTGATTGAAAATACAGTATTGCCTGATCATGGATAAACTTCTTTTAGATTGTATAAAAAACACAACAATTTATCTAATTTATAAATTAAATATATCACAACGAAATATTTTTCTAACTTACGGTCGCCAGTTCCCATTTCTCTGGCAATTTGCAACCATGCTTCCATCGCCATTTCTTTATTTTTGTAATATTTATGTTTTTTGTCATACAATGAACATCTTTGACGGACTAACTTGATCAATTTTATAGTATCCATCGTAGTGGCGAACTCCAAGAAAGTGACCGCTTGACCGCCAGCGTTCTAGATCAAGGACGTGCTGAGAAGGGAGATGTACCTGAACGTTGTGAACGCAGAACGCGCGCGCGGGAGATTTGAGAACGCAGCCGTATTTTGTTACCGTTCTCGATCAATATAGGTAACACCTTAGACTGCCACCATTTTAGAACGCTTTTGAACGCTTCATTTTTCAAAAGCGTAAGTATACCCATTAGGTACCTATCTACATAGTGGTCACAGAGAGCAATTGAAATAGTAATCTAATCTAATCTCATCTATAAATATTTAAAAATATAAATGGTAAAACATTGTTTTAATTCACTTTATTCTTTTTTTTTTGCTCGAATATTTTCGCCTAATGAGGCATCTTCAAGAGCAGAATGGTTACCTTGAAGATGCCTCATTAGGCGAAAATATTCGAGCAAAAAAAAAAGAATAAAGTGAATTAAAACAATGTTTTACCATTTATATTTTAGGTCCACATGCGGCATGTGTTAGCGCGAAATTATACATGTCTGCTTGTGGGAATGCATTTAATATAAATCTTAAATGATATATATCTTTGCAGCTTAGATTAGATTAGATAGATATTTTAAAATATTTATAAAAATGGACTTTCAAAATATTAATTTTATCTAAGTTGCAAATATATGTAACATTGGAGATTCACACTATACCTATGTATTTTCACACGCAGACACGTATAACATCGCGCTTGCACATGCCGCATGTGTACCTACAACATATTTATTAGCAATTAAATGAATTAAAATTACGCTAATTTATTTGGTGAGCGCTGTCTTTGTGTGTACTTATCACACCTCAAGAGCCCTCTGTGAGCTTGGTCGTTGCTGTAGAAAGCGCCAATTCTTAAGCAAGACCCAGTTGCTGTAATTTTTGGACCTTTTGATGACCGGTCTTTGGTAAAGGTTTATGAATTTTTCAACCCAGCGTAGAGCAAATTTAAAAATATAAATGGTATATTTTTGTGCTCCGCTGGGATTCGAACCCACAACCTTCTATTTACGAGTCCGAAGTGTTGCCACTGGACTACGGACCGGAATATTAGTGTTTTTCGATTAGATATAAAAAATAAGACTGTTTAAAACAATGTTACATAAAGTTTTAAACTTTCATTAACATGGTCGGTATTATATTATGAATTGTTTTTGTGGTTTTTCGGGTTAGACCATGGTCTACATGCAGCTTTTTTTATCTGCCGACGTTTCGCCTTCATGAGTAGAAGGCATTTTCAAGGCGAGTTATAACAGCGTGGCGGTCTTCGCTGTCTCCTCTGCATGTAGACCATAGTCTAACCCGAAAAAACACAAAACAATTCATTTTATAATAATGTTGTTTTACTCATAACATATTAATAAATATGATTTTAAATACAGAAAAGAGAAAAAGGTATGTAAGTCTAAGAAAAATAAAAATAACAAACGAGTTGCCAATACGAATGAAATGTATTTGTTTAAACTTTAAACCAATAATACAACTATTAAGCCCAGTTTTCAGGGCTTTTCTTTAGTTTAGGAGAAAAGCAGGAGCAACTATTGTTTTTTTTAGATTTATTAAGAATTTATTTATACATTTTACCAATAAAAATTGAATCGGTCAACTATTAGAGCGCATCGAAACATTGAATCAAATGAAGACTACGGGGGAAAAACAAGGAATGCCAGCAAAAATAAGAAAATGAGTTCGTCAGAAAAAAAGTAAATTCTAGTGGAATCTGTGTGTATAAAAAGCTCTGCAAAATTTGTACTGCAACAACAGTCGCTATCACAGTTTATGGCGGTATTTCCGGTTCTTTGTGACAGACAATAACCGTGATTTCAAATTTTGATACAGCCCGGTCGATATAGTTGTAGAGGTCGATAGGTTGGTAGAGTGCTTGCATGTCATGCCGAGAGCTCGGGTTTGAATCCCACCGAGGGTGTCAGAAATATTTTACCGTTTCGGTGTTTATTTCAAACCCCAAAATAAAATACCGGCAAGGTTTACTCAGCCTTCACAATAAATGAGTAGGTACCAGCCCCCTCGGGAGCTGGGAAACCCCCCACTCAACTGAAGTGGTTGGCGTGGAGCCGGCCCCATTACCTGTAAAAATAAATAGGTTCCACTCGCCACATGCTAAACCCTTCTGGGATAACGCGGCAAGAAATTACACTATATGTATAGCTTAGTTGCGCTTTTTGTTGTTGCGATTTACTCATAATTTTCTTTAACTGACATTCCTTGTTCTTTCCCTGCAGTCTTCAAATATAATGAAACAAAAACTTATAAACAGAATAGGTATAAAGATGTCTCGTTTTTGGTTACCTGCTTCATCATAGAAGGAGTCTATGACCAGCTGGAGTGCCCTGGGTCCTCCAGCATCGATGACACCTCTCTGCGACATTCCACCAGCCGACACTTGACACAGCAATCAAATGTCTTGTTTACTACACAGAGTTCCACTTCGCAGTGTCTACAAATACTTCAAGAGAGCGAGAAGCCGCCGTCAACGTGGTCAGAATAGAATTGTCACTGAACCAACGCAAACAATGACGCAAATGTCTTAAAGAGATGCTACATTAGTTAAACTGTTGTATTTAGAGAAAATCAGGCTTTCAAAATCTTAATTCTCAATTTGTAAAGATGTTTCGTAGATTTTAATTAGTCCGGTCGATAGCTCGGCTGGTAGAGTGCTTGCATTCCATGCCGTGAGCTCGGGTTCGAATCCCACCGAGGGTGTCAGAAATGATTTCCCGTTTCGGTGTTTATTTCAAACCCCGAAATAAAATACCGACAAGGTTTACTCAGCCTTCACAAGAAATGAGTACCAGCCCTCTCGGAAGCTGGGAAACCCCCACTTCAACTGAAGTGGTTGGTGTAAGGCCGACCCCCTTACCTCTAAAAATAAAAAGGTTCAACTCGCCACGTGCGACCCCTTCGGGGATAACGCGGCAAGAAGTTACACTATATGTGTAGCTTAGTTAGTTGATTTTGATTGATGGCGCCTTTTCATGACCCTTTGTAATCCCAAAGGAGCCGGTTGTGAAGCTGGGAAGACATGGACTTCATCTGCTACCTAAAGACCGCCTTGGCATCTATTGTCCGCAGCCTGTCAGTCAGGCAGTGCAACACGATCCAACGTGGTCCCATGCATTTCGCTACTTCCGATCCGACAGTGAACCGGATCTTGTGAAAAAGTGGATACAGAAAGAGGGGAAAACAATGTAGGTACGTAAGAAGTTAAGAGGTAAGGTTGTCATGTAACATCCTGGGACTCGACATTTAGAACTTTTAAATGAGTCTGAGAAAGATATTTTAATAGATTTAAGAATTTAATAAACGAACTCCTCCCATCTATTTGATGGCTGTTAGAATGCACTTTACGGAAACCTGTTGTTCACAAAAAACTATATAGGTAGGTACCAGTCAACTATATCACTACGTAATTTCTGAAACATTTTTCCCTCTCACTGAAATGGAGAGATAAACTTGAATAAGAAAATGTTAATTTTGTCTCGCATTGATTCTGCGTAGAACTAAAATTGTTTCATGAGCTAACACAATTTACGCGTCAATTGATCATGAAACTAGGTTTTTTCTTACACATTTTTTATTCAATTGAATTCAGAGTTAATTTTTTTTAGTTAATCATGTCATTAAATAACATCCCCGTTTTTTTTTTCAGCATAAAACTAATAATTTACTCTAAAATCGGCACTAAAAACGTGTACCTTTCTCTATAAGACCTATCACGAGGACGAACTAGCACTTTTTGAAATCAAGCATGAATATTTATCATAAAATTTGTAACAAAACTTTTCCAAGTGCTAACATCTATCATATTTATACACTCTAGCGTGGATGCATCATTTTGTTATCAGAAAAGATAAACAATATATTGATTTATATTTTGGTACCTACTTTGTATAGATTGTGCTTACCTACATAGTGATGTGTTCTAAAAATAGTTGCCTATTTTTATATTGATACATTGCAACTTGTATCTTGGCCGTTTGAAAAACTAAATAATTTAAAAAAAAACTTTCCTTATTGCAAAGAGTACCCGGCTGATGACAGATAGATATGCATCAGCCTCATACCAACCGATTAGTACATTTAATTAAGACAATTATTCTTTGTGTATTCTTTAACACGTTGTTAATTCATACAAAATGTAAAAACAAATATTTCGTGTAGGTCGTTAGCACCCGTTCCGCCATTTCTTTATTTCTAAAATTTATTGCGGTAATTCCAGCGTATTTTTAAAGCATTGGCAGCATTCCAGCATACATGAAAATCATTTTTGGGTCAAATTATTCTCGGAAAACTGCGTTTACAGACCTAACTATCTACCTCTAGAATCATTCCACAAAATATTTACTTTTTAATATCTAGGTAGATAATCTCTGTATATCTAGAAGCAAAATAAGAAAACACTACGTCCAAATTCGACCATAGGTTTTGAACCAAAAAAGTATGAAAAGTTAAACGCTCACTAGAAGTGCTGTTTTAAGTTCAATATACTTTTTTTGTACAACTCTATAAAGCTTTATAAATAGGGATCTGCTTCTTATCAAATTAGGTATTTAAAGAATTTTGATAAGACGTAAAAGCATTTTTTCCAATCAAAAAGACAATCTGATATACTAAATGATAATCAAACACGAAATAAATACACTGACGGCATTTTTTTAATGTATATAATTTATTGTTAATGGCTTTGATCTAGATTTTGACAGTTCATGTCAGCAATGTTGAAAAAATGGCGCGGATCCATTTCCATAATAAAACATTTTCACCTGTTGGACAGCTGCGCCGCGGCGCGTGCGGTTACATAACTAACCTTACCGTATATTTTGGAATTGCTACAATATTCAAATCACCGAACACTTTTAATATACCTATTTGTATACAAACTGTACAACTTTAACCTCACTTTATTTTTAGTTTAGTTTAGCAGATTTTACGATTGTTTTTATTGTTGTTTTTAGTATTTTCGGGAGAACAATCGCGCTTGTGTATCTATTGTGAACTGCGCCGAGACGCTACAGCGAAAGCAAACTGAATTTTGTGACGCAGATCGGCGCCTGGCACGGGGCGAACTTTGCGTGATCATCTGTCAAAAAGTCATTGTCATTGTCCCTCCATTTCCCTCCCAATCATACACGTGGTGCAGCTTTATTTTGGTTAGGTACATTGTCAGCATCCATGTGCTACTTTTCTAGAAAGAAACCCCCTCATAAAAGCGTCATTCATTACAAAGAATATTATCCCAATTTTAAATACTTTCTACTTTGTATCTTTTTATATTGCACCCTCCGCGTCACGCTTGAATGAGATTGATTAGGTAGAAAGTACTCTTAATTATTTATCCATGTAACTTATTTGTACTTAATAAAATATGTTTTGTTTTTTTACAAGACAAACCAAAGGTATTTGTAAGGTATTTGTAAGATATTGAAGGCCTTATGAAAAGGGAACGTCTCAAAAATACAATGTTGCAATTTTTTTTGCATGTCTGCATGCATGAAAAAATCTGTGTTAAAAATCGCCTTTCTGGCTTCCATTCTTTCGAAACGTCGCAAGGATCATGCTACAATGGCTAAGGCATAAGTAGGACTAATCGATAATTCTAAATTTGGTATAAAAATTAATGTACGCGTTGGTTCAGTATTTACCATAGTATTTACTCAATGTTTAATACTCTGGGTACAGTCAGGCTTGGGTAAAGCCTACCAAGGGCGCGGGGAAAAGACATCGGTTCCCCCAAAAAAATCTTAAGATAACAGATAATTATCTGCCATGAAAATATCATCTGCCGATAATACATACCAGATAACGTCGGAGAATTATCTTAAGATAAGATAAGATGTTATCTGTCATATTTTATCTTTAGATTCGCTTTATCCAACTCATTTTTATCTTTCTCTGCACCAGACAACACAAATAATTTAAGTTTTTTGGTTGTTTGTTCAATGAACCATGTAATTTTATCTACGTACAATAAAAGCAGCTGATAAAAAGCCCGACTGTCGTTTTAAATATTGTTATTTTATCGTTCAACTATCGAAAGTGGTCGCAGATAATAAAATAATACGACAAAAGATTTCACTTTTTATCTTTTAAAATTAATCAGTATTGTGATGAACCACTTTGTACCATTTTCTTCAATAAACTCGGCACAGATTACAAAGAACACCAAAATTGTGACGTCAAAGGTAAATAGTTTCAGTGTTATTTACAAAACATTTGAGCCATATGCATATCTGATCCACGGGTCATCTTTTTTTTATATGGAAAATTCACTTTAGGCGGCAGTTGAGCGATGGGTTTGTTGTGTGAAAATAACACTGAAATGTTATGAATAGATACGTAATCCCACAGACGATGGACCAAATTTTCGAAATAGCGAGTGAATGGGATATCCAGAGTCGCGCTATAAAAATATTGTATTATTATTATTAATAAAAGGAGAGCTTGTATGAAAAAAGTTATGACTCTGGATGAAATGAAAGAAGTATGCAAGGACAGGAAGAAGTGGCGGCTAATCTGCAATGCTGATTTGTAATGTTGGTTTATTGGCTTGCTACATTTTTTACATAAGACATTTTTGACTTTTTTTGTATAGATTTATTTTTAAGGTTTTGTTGTTTTCTTATACTTAAATGCAGAGGCGGCTCGTCATTAGAAATGTTGGCAGTTCATAATTTCTGCATTTACATTTTTTCTTTTATTTTCCATTTTGCTTGGAATGAAAGTTGCAAGAAATACATACATATTATAAATATTTTATTTAGGTATACACGAGAACGTACCTACACCCGTTTTGTTGCATATAACAAACAATTACAACAATTAAATGTATTTGAAGCAAGTTTTTTTTACTAAGCCACATATATAGTGTAACTTCTTGCCGCATTTTTCCCGTGACGAGTGTAACTTATTTATTTTTACAGGTAAGGGGGCAGTCCTTACGCCAACCACTTCGGTTGACGTGGAGGTTTCCCAGCTCCCGTGGGGGCTGACAGTGACGGCCGATGGGTCAGAATATTGGGTGGCAGAAATTTTCAATATAATTATGGCCTACACCTCTTCCCCCACTCCCCCCAATGTACCATACACTTCACGCTGACCGGCCTTGAAAATGTTCGCTGAAATGTTAGCACGAATATTATAATCGATGACTAATGCCCGCTTTCCACTGCGAGCGGAGCTGACTCCGTACGGACTCCGCTCGACTAGCAACAGTAAATTTCATAGAAGTGCTTCCACCGACAGCGAGTCAGCGGAGCGGACTGAGCGAGTACAAAGAGTTACGAAAGTGGTCGCAGAGTTGAGCGAGTTTCCAGCGGACTCCGTACGGACTCCGCTCGACTAGCAACAGTAAATTTCATAGAAGTGCTTCCACCGACAGCGGAGTGAGCGGAGCAGGCTGAGCGAGTAAAAATGACTCCGCTGTGTCATGGTCTCGGCCGCTAGTTTTCAACTGACTTCGCTCCCCCGTGCCCCCCGCGCCAACCCGCGTAGTTGCGTGACAGCGATAAAACACATCATACATGATTTACAAAAACACATCATACATTATTTTATTAATTTGAAAATATTAAAATGTATGTTTTATTTCGAACATCTACATTTTATGTTTAAAGCAAAATAATACATTACTTTTTATGTTTCGAAACAAAAAAAAAATCTTTTATTAATAATTGAAACGTTTGATCTGGGCGTAGGCTGCAACGAGCTGTCACACACTGCACATCATACATTATTTTATAAATTTGAAAATATTAAAATGTATGTTTTATTTCAAACATCTACTTTTTATGTATTAAAGCAAAATAATATATTACTTTTTATTTTTCGAAACAAAAAAAAAAACTTTTTTTACTAATAATTAAAACGTTTGATCTGGGCGTAGGCTGCAACGAGCTGTCACACACTAGTTGGCTCCGCTAAGCCAGCTGTAGATGGAAGGCAAACAACTCTTTCATCTGACTCATCTCATTTCTCGCCTAGCTCACTCCGCCGAGCTCGTTAGCTGTGGAAGGCAAATACCATTATTTTTTAAAACTCTTTCGCAATGGAAGGCCAAAACTATTTCACTACGCTCCGCTCAGCTATTTCCCGCTCCCGCTCAGCTATTTCCCGCTCGCAGTGGAAAGCGGGCATTACATTGTGTAAAAGAGCTTCCTTTAACGGGGATGATCGCAGTCGGTAAATCCAAATTAATTCACTTCATAACAACACAGCAAAACATAGCACTTAAAAACACTTCACATAAAACCTTTTCCTTCACACCAACACCATTTAATAATTAATCTACCTCACAGCTTTTACATGAATATTTGTTTATTTTATCTACCTCACAAATGAGTGTTAATTATAAATTTACATTTAAGAAATTCAATATCGTCACTTAAAAGAAATGGCGGTTGATCTGTAATGTTGGCGAATAGGGTTTATTAAATTGGAATTTGTTTTTGTTTGTAAATGGATATTTTGTATTTGAATATTATTATTTAATGATGTATAAAATGTAATTTGTCGTGTGTGTGTGTTCCTTGACTTATAGGTTGGTATGCGGCTGACCACCCATGCTGTAAAAATGGTTCACTTTGCCAATGTCACCCCTGTCTCAGGGAAGGACGGCAAGAGTTGCAGGGTGTATGTCCATTTGAGATTTGGTTTTTATGTTGTAGGTTCACATGAGGCATGTGCAAGCGCGAACTTGTACGTGTCTGGTTGTGAGAATGCATGTAATGTGAATCTCCAATGTAACATATCTTTGCAACTTAGATTAGATTAGATTAGAACCTTGTATGGGGTAGACCTGTCAATCCAAGATGGCCGCAAGCGATCAGCTGATTAGGCTTCATACAATATTACTGATATTCGGTAGGTAGGATGATGATGAGACTTCCAGCCCTGTTCAGATGAAAATAACTATATATTATGTGTAGAGTCAAATAAAAATTGTTAATAGTGCTAAAATTTATCGAATTTATTTATCGGAATGCTCCACATAAAGCTTTCCTTTTTTCAAAGGAAAAAATCCAACTTAACTGAATTTAAATTAAATTAAGATTATGGAGCAGGAGGAGGAAAGATCTGTGACATCATCTTGTACTTACATTCTTAAAAATAACAAGAATGTATTGTTCTGCAAGATTAGCAAGTTCAGAGATTTGCAACCTTTGACAAAACTAATCATCCATACTTTAAAGTATGGATGATTAGTTTAAAGAGATATTTTAAAGTACGTTATAGTGGAGAATATGAGTGATGGTACAAAAGAGTACAATTGGGCGTATAGCTGGGCAAAGAGTTTAGTTGAGCATCTACAAATAATGGACGATTCACGACTGATAAAAATAGTGCACAAAGATGATCCCCAAGGAAAGCGTGGAAGAGCAAGACTGACAAATTAATAAATTGATTAAATGAAAAAAATAAGAGAACTCACGAAGAAAGTAGGGAATGCTGAGAATATAAAAATAAATATGCAATCACAGAACAGAGTAAAGACGCTGACTGACGCTGACCGCCACTAGCGTAGAGATGGTTGGTTTCATATCAGTTAAAACACAGTTTATCCATTTGTATTATTTTGCTTAAAATGCTCGAAAAAACACTTGTTGACCACGACTGAATATTTTTCACTAGGAATGGAATCCTCAAGCAAATAATAAAAACGTCGATAAATTAAAAAGTAATGAGTTTTTGTCGGGCTTAACTTGATCTTAAAATAAACAATTTGTATCCTGGCTAACAATAAAGCATTGTATTTGAATTATATTTTAAGTATAGAGCTTTATGGTAAAACACAAACATACTTTATGCGAAGATTTTTATTGATACTAAAGCAGCATCTGTTGTGAGCGTTTCAGTTTTCATTATTTTTTTTGTAAACGCAATAGTTAAGTGTCAGGAAATACTTTATAGTTTTGTTTTAAATTACGAATATTGAAGTCTTTTAAACAAAGAGTTGGATATGCTCTGAACATAAGAGTTCCTTTGGTAGAATAAAAAAAAAAGTTTTGTCACAATTCTTCTCCGTTCATGTCATGTCACTTACCTAGGAAAAGCGTGCAGTGCCGGAGCTGCTATCTAAAAATGTACAGGCACCTCAGTATTCACCGTTTGAGCTGTTTTTTCAATAAATGTATGGACTTCATAGAAGGAAGTATGGGGCATTGCCACATATGCACGCGATAATATTATACATTTAAATACCTAGCAACTCGTAGTCTTTACATGTTCGTAGAGCTGTATAATATGTAAAATAATGATAAATGTAAAATAGGACTTGACACAGAGGATATTTTATGGGGAACAAAATTGTAAGTGATGGGTCGTGGCATTCTTACAGGAGGTGCAATGCACCGATGCACCTTAGCTGGAGCCGCCACTGCTTAAATGTTATTTATTACTCGTATTCCTTGACTTATAGGTTGGTATGAGGCTGACCACCCATACTGTAAAAAATGGTTCACTTTGCCAATGTCACCCCTGTTTCAGGGAATGTCGGCAAGAGTTGCAGGGCTTATGTTCATTTTAGGTTTGGATTTTATTTGTAAGTACACAATCAGCATTTGTAAGCGCGAACTACACGTGTTTGTTTGTGGGCATACATCTGAGAGCTTTGAATGAATATATCCTTGCAACTTAGATTATAGATTATAGATAGTGTGACGTTTTCACAAGAATGAAAACTATTTTCAAATTTGTGCTCCATTTTCCACCAATGGGACAGAAATGATTTCGCGTTTCGGTGTTTACTTCAAATCCAGAATCATAGCACCGACAAGGTTTACTCAGCAGTCAAAAAATTGAGAACCTACTGTCGCAGGAGAAGAGAATCAAATGTAGTGGTTGGCGTAAGGCCAGCCTCCTTACCTGAAAAAATAAATATGTTCCAGACAACACATGCGATCCTTTCGACCTGGACAACGCGATAAGAGGTTTTCTCGGCGGTCAAACGTCACATATCGTATGTGAAATTGTCCCTTAGCAACCAATAACAAAATATGTATTTGCCTCTTCTCTTGCAAAACATCAAATAATAATAATAATAATAATATACAAATAAGCAGAAGTCAGCATTTGTAACAATAAATGTACTTGTCAAAAAATAAAATTAAAATGAAAAAAAAACTAGCAATAAAACTAAAAAAATGGTCAAAAACACTTAATAAACAATAAATTATTGGTTCATGATTATTAAAACACATAAAAACATTAAAATCAGTAAAAAAATATGCATTAAAATTATTTAAACGGTGGAGCAAAACACACACGTCTGGCAGCTCAAAAGCGCCATCTATAATCTAAGTTGCAAGGATATATTCATTTAAAGCTCTCAGATGTATGCCCACAAACCAACAAGTGTAGTTCGCGCTTACAAATGCTGAATGTGTACTTACAAATAAAAACGTCGGGGTTATAGCCGCGGGAGCTAAGAGGGCTGATCTTTCTAGCGTGTTTCGAATGGAACAACGCTGGTTCGATCCCCGCTTGGGTCACTTGACTTTAACTTTGACCCTGGTTCAACAGATGTTATTGGGTATTTATTATTTAATAATTCATTAATAATAAACAATAATGAATTATTAAATGATGATATTAATACCTGTTTCTGGCCAGGCAAAATAGGTTGGTGAATTGCATTCCTCTTCACAAATCTATTTAAAAAAAAAAAAAAAAAAAAAAAAAATCCAAACCTCAAATAAACATAAGCCCCACAACTTTTGCCGACCTTCCCTGAAACAGGGGTGACATTGGCAAAGTGAACCATATTTTACAGTATGGGTGGTCAGCCTCATACCAACCTATAAGTCAAGGAATGATGTCACAATTTTCGTCTATGTAATTCGTGCCGAGTTCATTTTCAAAATGGAATAATCTATAAGCTGTTAGTATAGGCATGTACGTGAAGAAACTTTCTGCAAATATATTTGTGCCCACTCATCCTGCTGGAACTAAAATAACCCATGTGTCATTTCCATTTAATGCACGCATGTAATGACGAAGCCCAGAAAACATGAAAAACAAAATCATCAGATACGGTTGTAACTGGAATAGGTATTTCATGTCTGGACTGAGGAGCTCACAAGGAGCTCTTTCTTATTCTAGGAAATATTTAAATACGCCATTTTGAAAATATAATCTGTAAATGAAAGATAAAAGCTGCATCACGGCTGTATATTAACTGTCCTTTTTTTCGAAAGGTAAACTGAGACATTTTAAACCGAACTAATTACCTGAGTATAAACCCTGCGTAAACTCACCTCGATTAAGTAAATCGCAAATATTTATGCAAATTGAATCACTCTCTAAGGTCCGGTGTTTTCAACGTTAGCATGCCGAACCAATGTTCTCCGTCAGTCTTGGGTAGTGCGCGCACTGTCGCTGCTCAATACTCTGACCTCCTCAGCCCCACACCTGGATATATTTACAACTGGTGTGGATCGCTTACTATCTGAGTCTGTATGTATATTAGAACGACGTATGGATGCGTAGAATTATGTATCTGTGGATCTGTATATTGTTCTTGTATGTCTACCATGTTATATGTATTGTGACGTTTTGGTGTCTCACTGTCAGTCATGTATATATTTGTTAAATAAATAAAAATAGCGACTTTATACTGAATGAAAAAGGACGCACTTTGGTATATAAAACGTGTGGGTAGTTTTTTTTATCGGTTTAAAGTCTAACGTTGAAAATACCAGACCAAGTGCCGTCTGTTAATTTGAGGTTTTGTTTATTTTGTAAGTAAACATCGCACGTTTAATAATAAAGAGCAATAACTCAAAAAACATTAATGTTGGGAAATCACGTTTGAAGTTCAGACAATCAGTACAACTGGTATGGGATGAAAAAGGCGGCCGATGTTTTATCTCGGTCATATTCATCCAAATAGAACGGCTGTCGCATTCTATCTATTCTTCTCGCATTGTTCTTGCGTTTTATTACAAAATCTCGATTTTCCCAATTTTCGAGTTATTTCTCTTTATTATTAAGCGTGCGACATGCAGCATGTTTAGGTGCGAACATTCACGTGTCTAATTGCGGGCGTGAATTAATTATGAATCTCCCATTTCCATACATATTTTCGACTAAGGGCCCGTTCCCACTTGTCGGGTGTCGGATCCGTATATTCATCAGAGGTTCCAGTTGCAGAACATTTCGGACAAAATCGGTTTGCGAAAAGACGTGTGAATAGCTCCATACATAATGTTCTGCCACTGGAACCTCCGATTAATATACGGATCCGACACCCGACAAGTGGGAACGGGTTTTTAGATTATAGATCCTTATGGTAAGATTTGATCCTCGTTAGTCTATGAGAGCTTCCTTACGATTCAAAGTATTTTCTTTTCAACGTTTTTACAAGATTTTCCTGAGATGAGTGCTATGGATCAACGAACTTAAAAGTACCAACACACATTTTTCTCGGTGCAGTAAAAAATGTATTTACTTTTATTTGCACTGTCCAAACATTTATTTTCAGAGCTGTCGTATGACATTCTTGCGCGGATTATAAAAGTGTCATATTTTATTGTACGGTAACCGCCATGTTTTTTTACTGTCACTTTGACATTTCGTTTGAGTGACAGCCAGTTGATAATGTCTACAAACGTCATCAAGTAGACCAACACCATGTTCTGATATTTTCATGCTTAATTTTAGATTTATAAAAACCACATTAATTTTGCAATTAATTATCAAAAATAAATATCAATTCATATAATATTTTAATTAGCAATGAATATTGTATGGGTACATAAAAATTTACAAACATAGAATGTACAATAAGTATTTTTTTTTGTGTTCGATTAAATATTCATTAGAAAGCAACATTAATTTTTATGAATCCCCTTGAGGTTGAGAATAACTAGTTTTGAATCTAAAAATAAATTAAATTGCTTTTCATTTTGATTCGTGGCTACCTGTTGGCTGTCATAACAAATAATAAAGCAAAATACTAACCAGTAACAAAACATTATCTAACCTTTTCCCTAGCAACCCGCCATGTGACGTCACATTTTTGTGTATATAATTTATGCAGAGTCCACTCAGTGTCAGTGGCGTGCCTACAGTTTCTGCCGTACGCATGCTGGATAATTAAGGTTGCACTAAATTACAAATAATACATCTTACCCCGATGTTTCTTTTCCCCAGTGCTTCTTAATTTCTTCAGACTTAGATTTTGGATTGAAACAATAAAACCTTCACACTCTTAAGATCCTCACAAGGCACAACAATATTTTCACCGGAATTAATTTTATATAAGTACTATCAAAAAAGGTGGACAAAAAAAGTCAAAGATAAAAAAGCAAAATTAAAAATCGAATGATTATTAATTTTTTATTAAAAAACAAAATTAACAATCTTTATAAAATTACAAAATTAATATTATCTTGGTTTTGCAAAAAAGTGGGTTCGATCGCAAACAAGGAATAAGTCAATTGTTCTGATATTCGAATAAAACGCACCGGACGCGACAGTTTATTGAAAATACAATCGGTCATTCATACAACTGTAAATGGCTCCAGTCTGGAATCGTAAAATTGAATGGACGAAAAGCTAAGCATACGGTGATATTATTATCATGTGTACTCCCAAGCACAATCTGTAATAATATTGTGTTCATTTATAATGACAAAAGAGCTTAACCGACTATATTCATACAAGCTTACAGAGATCAAGCTTTTTTCATACGTTAAACAAATACAGGGATACATTTCTCAATATCGGTTGCGTAACAGAGTTTACTTCATCAATGCCTAATAATAATAACCTACTGCCACACACAGATGGCAGCAGCACGACTTTTGATGGGGGGAAATTTAAAAAGACGAATGACTTTAAATGTCTGTAATCTACCCAAAAATATTCATTATTTGCATTTCTGATGGTACGCATGCTTAGCTTTTTAGCTTGTATGATAGTCACGCCACTGCTCAGTGTTATAAACAAACGAAATTTTATTGATTTTTTTAATTCGAAATTTATTACTTACATAAGTAAATTTAATTTTATTGAAAAAGTTTACCTAAAATACCTCAGTTTCATTAATGATATTAAATTTTAGGCTAACACCAAATTTCAACAGTCTCTGAAATTAATTAGGATTTCAATAAAATGCTAATTTTTAGGAATTTACTTTAACATTGATTTGATTTTTTTGAAGCAGGTAGCAGTTTTTCCCAAAGTTAAGTTGTAGTATCCATAAATATTTCTGGATGGTTTTTATCCAGGTAGGTACGTTTATTTTTTAGTTGATGATTATGATGGGTTCTTACGTCTTTCTTGTTTGATTCTTCATAGATATTTTTATTTTTGGAATCCTCGCTTAAAGGTTGAACTTCTAATGGGCATGCCCACTTACTAAATATTATAAAATCCTTATATAAAAAATTTCTTCTTTAATTAAGTATATATTAACTATTAATATATTTTACGAAGTTGTTGTGAGCAAAACACGTACAAAAATCTGTAAATAAAGGTGCAATTATCATTATGTACAATATCGTTATGCCTAATTTATATTAGAATAGAATAATTTCCTTCAGTTTCTATTCAAAATCCAAACACGCGACATTGCGTTTTTCTCCGGGTAAATCATCTACACTCTAAACGTGAAAATCCACCCCTCTCAACACGTCACATAAAAATATCGATCGTGCGTCGCAGGATGAAGGAGAAAAACAAAAGATTCTTGTAAACTTCAAAAAAGGAACAAACCTGACAGATGAGTATTTGAAAATGGAACAAATTAAAATGTCATGCCTAGCAACAATGTTATTAGTAATGTGTTGATTATTTTGACTTACCTGTTCGCTTCGAAAGGGCACGACTTGACCTACTGGCTAGCGAACTGTCACCGTCGCCGTCCACATCAACATCAAAGGAAAAAGGGAACCTCTCCGTTGATCCTACGTAGGGCTCCGCCATTTAATTAACAATAACACTTTTTGACAGATTGTGCGTTAGCTGACACCGTTTAGTTTTTGTTTGGAAGTACCGAACACAACAGCTGATTGGAGTGAGTGAGTGAACGCGTGTATTCGCCTGGTAGATGCGTCAAGCAATACGAAAAGGCTGGCCAACATGGTGTAACCAAAACATTAAGCCCCCTACTTTATTCTTACGACGAAATTTACAGATATTTTGTAAATTTTTGTTATTTTAGGAAGTGTTGGAAACGATATACTAATTACAAGTTGAAAAAACTAACGCCGGACGAAAATGACTATCCCAATAGTTATTTCGGTGTAGGTACGTCAACAAGGACGCTTGAAGCAAATTGCTTTTCCGGCGTCCATATCCTACTTGTGATCCTCCTCGCGTTTTTGAAGCAGTTTTATATTTTAATCCAGTCAAAAAATACACATTCCATTTCAGGCAAAATCTGTATCTATAACGCCTTACGTTTACGTGGATACTTTTCTTCTTTTTCTTGAAGTTTTTATTTTTCTTCTTCTTCTAAGCTGCTAATACTACTTCTTATTTCTTCATTTCTCCTGAAGGCTGAGTAAGCGTTGCCGGTATTTTGATCTTGGAGAAGATTATTTGACTCTACATATTTTTCTCAAAATCACCGCGTAAGGAGTTGACGGCGTTTGCATTTATACGACTCATATTATCTGTTTCAACTTACTTCAAAAATAGTCTTGAGTAAGAAAGAGAATAAAGAACTTCACAGTTGCATTTCCATGTGTACAAAAAAAACACGGGCGAATGTAAAAATGTTCCTAGAAAGTTGGTACTATTGTGAATAATAATAATGGCTGCCGAACCAGTAGACAGATAACGCGCATAATAAATATTGCGATCGCTAAAATAGACAAATTTTAAAAGAAAAAAGCCTTCTTTTAAGACATTATAGCATGTATTGTAATTGGGTGTCGTAACACAAAATGGGTGTGGACAAAACGGCCTTATTTCGTATGAATGGTTGATCTGTAGGATTTTAAAGAAATGTTTTTTTTTTAAATATTTTTATTTTTTTTATTTACAAAATATGTTTTGTAGGTTTGAATTTTGTACTCTTTAATTGTTTAGTGATTATTTGTTTTATATATTTGAATGTATTTAATTGCTTGTATTCCTTGACTGAAAAATCAAATTTGGAGCATTCGATTAATTTTCCTTGACTTATAGGTTGGTATGAAGCTGACCACCCATACTGTAAAAAATGTTTCACTTTGCCAATGTCACCCCTGTTTCAGGGAAGTTCGGTAAGAGTTGCAGGGCTTATGTTCATTTGAGATTGGGTTTTTTATATTGTAGACATGCGGCATGTGTGAGCGCAAAATTGTGCGTGTCTGCTTGTGGGAATGCATTTAATATCAATCTCAAATGATACATATCTTTGCAGCTTAGATTTAGATTCTAGACTACACCACTGCAATGTTTGACAGGACTGAGACAAATGTGGGCTATAGTATGTATCAATGCAGTAAGTTAGTTTCTGCTCCTCTATGTTATTACTCAATTGCTGTTTCTTTTGACGCTGTGAGCGATATTGATGGGGTTTACTATAATCGAGATACACACTGGAACTCAACAACTTTCTCTCCATAGTCTATCCTCCTTGTCGTATGATAAAATCTATGAATTTGCAAATCCTGGATGGATTTGAAGTCATAGTGCTATTCACAAAACATTTGATCCATGGCTGATACACGGATCATTGTTTTTTTGTATTGAAAATTCACTGTAAGCTGCGCATGACCCATGGCTTTACTGTTTGAGAATAACACTGTTTGACTATAACCAATATCTGGAAAGAACAGATTTTCCAGGTTTGTGACACATTCTAAATACTAATAAGGATGGCTTAAAAAGGCTGGTTGTGACCAGAGGTCTTGAATTTTCTTTCTTTAGAAAAGTAAAAAAAAATATTACTAAACTGAATAGCTTATTTTAAAACATTTATCATTCATATCACCCTTTTTCGAAGGTTTTGCTGAGTGCAAATATTTCCTAATAAAATTAGAAATACTTTGAAAGTTTGGGATAGAAATAAACTAAAAATTAAATTTAAACAATAGCAATAAAAGACATTTTTAAACTTAAATATTTTATTTTTGACGCATCAACCAAAGTCCATTTACTATGTAAACACTTTCAAATCAAAAACATTTACAACAAAACATGGCAAACGACAATGGTGACTACAAATCCAGATTTCTAATTACGATAATTTAATCAATTAACATCTATTATTTACAAATCATTCAAAAGGTTTGTGTTTATAAAACTCCAAATAAGCAAGTGTTTGAGTTTGATTTATAAACAATAGACAGGCCTGTTACAAATGATTTAAATATTAAAGTATCCAGCTTTACTTGGCTGCGGCCTGTTGGTTGATGGGATCTATCTTGGGTTCCTCGTATTTGAAGGTCGGGAATTGGGTCATGTCGACACCGGATCCACCTCCATAGTTCTTGGCCAGCTTCTCTAATTCGGATTTCAGTTCACGCTCAATGTTGGGAGTGGGGTCTACTAATTTTGCACCGCCACTGCAAAAAAAAAAGAAAAAAAAACAAATAATGAAAAAAAAACGTTTATTTAATTAAAATATACAAGTAAAGGGTATTTAGAATTTTTTTTTGATATTCAATAAATAACAACTTCTATAAAATGCCCCTTAAAAATATACCTAACTAATCTTTGTAAAAAACGTGGCTAAACCAAACCAAAAATAAGCTAAATGAGTGATTGGGTTAACAAAATATTCCCTTTAACACAACCTTCCTGACAACAGTTCTTCTTAGTACTTAAGGCATGCTAATCGGGTATTTTTTTAATCAAAAATATACATAAAAGACACAAGCATAATAACACAGCTAACTTCATCTTAACTAACTATCCTACTTCAATGAAATCTTCATACTTATAAATTAAATATTGCTTTGTGACTACTATTAGGAAATAAATGTTCTGTTAAAAAAAGGAGACTTAAATGGCCATTAAAAGATCACATCCCCAGGAAAGTTGCCATGGAAAAATGTTCAAATCAGAAGTTTGATAATTAGAAGAAGTGCTTGCAGAAGTGATTATATGTGAGAAGAATAACTATAAGGAGACAAAACAGAAATAAAGGAATAAATAAATGATTGTCAAGATACAGTGATACCTTGAGATACAAGTTTAATTTGTTCCGTAACCTTGCTCTTATTTCAAAGCAATTGTCCCCATCGAAATGTATTGGAGTGCCATTAATCCTTTCCAGCCCCTAAAATGTTACCTACAATTGTTTATATTACGTGTTTTTGAATAAGAAAAATATATTTATAAATGACAAATCTTGTATCAAAACATAATAAAAGAGAATTTAAAGCAAAAAAAACTGGTCCTTATTAAGAGTACATGCATATTTTTATTTTGGTCACACATGAATGCAACTTGCACACAGCTTAAATGCTGCTGTTTCCTTCATTTTAGTCACTGCTTTTCTCTTTACTGCTCTTTGCTTTTTTCGCCGAATCCAAAAAAGGTCCAAGGAGGTTTGATTCTTCCTTGGACCTTGGTAAATGAGTTAGGAAAGTGCCATTAACTAGCTTTGATGGACGACCAGCTGCAACTTTTTCGGGGTGTTTCTTTTCCACGTTGTTCGTATCTCAAACTTCGCTCGTATCTAAAACAAAATTTTGCCCGCTCGAAAGCTCGCATCTCAAATAACTCGGTATGTTGGGGCACTCGCACCTCGAGGTACCACTGTAAATTAAATGCCGACATGTATTTTTAACACATCTTCATAACATTAAATGTGTTGAGAACATACCCGCTCTTCTGTCTGTAGTCCCTGATTTTGTCAATGAACATTTGCTGGATGGGGTCTGTGGCCTTTTGCATGGCGGGCGCCATCAGGCCGAGGTTGCGGGAGCACACTGTGACCCCACGGACGGCCCGCACGCCAGACAGGAGGCTGGATGTCAGCATCTGCAATGAAAACCAAAAAAACTTCATTTTACATGCAAAAACTTCAACTATTAAATGCAGCCTTTAACCCTTTAACTGCGGGTGACACACATAGGCGTCAAGTGTACTTTTGCATGCAGTGCGGTTGTCAATCATAGACATCATCCAACTCTGAACTTATCCCTGACATCTGTGTTAAAGAATTCAAAAGTCTGCAGGTGAAATGCGCTAAACCTTTGTTGATTGTTGTTCTTGAATAACTTATACATGTGACTGTGCACATAGTTTATTCACAAGTGTCGTCAATCAATTAAGGTAGGAAACAATAAATGTTTTAAAAATGTGCTTGAAAACGTATTCCGTATTCATATAGCCAGAATATTCAGAAGCGAAAAGGTTAATATACAAGTGGAATAAATGCAGTTTTAAATGTAAAGGGGCTAGCTAACAGCATAAACCAACTGGGTATAAGTTAACGCTCCGGACTCTTTATCAGAAGAAAAGGGTTCAATCCACAGCGGAGCACAAAAAATTACATTAGAAGTAATTCTCATAACTTCTTTTCTCTGAAATGAATAATTTCCCTGCCTTTATCATAGACCGCTTCAACAGCGTTACAGCAACTGGGTTTTACTTCAATATTGGCGTTGACTAACGACCAAGCGTATAGAAGGCACTTGACTTGTGATTCGCACAAAAACAGCAATGATCAAATAAATCTGCCCGACATTTATTTTTAAAAGTAGAAGATTTTCTTGTCCCACGGGAGAAGCTTCTCATTTTTTGTAACGGCTGAGTAAACCTTGCCAATACTTACTAAGATTTGGATAAGAAAACACCTGAACGGGAAATCATGTCTGACACCATCTGTGGGAATCGAACCCAACCCTCGGGGTTAGAACGCAAACCTTCTACCAGAGCCTTCGACCGGACATATTTGATAAAGCCCTAAGAATGAATTTAAACGAAGATTTTTATATTTTGAGGTACAAGTGACATTGGCTCAGCTGTCCCATTACATAATACATGTAGAATAGGTTAGATTGAATCCTAATTTTACTGCTACCGCAGTATGAAGCTACCTTTTATATTAATCAATTTAAATTTACAATAGTTGCAAAAATGACACTGTAAATATGATAATTACTAATGATAAATTAACTGACAACTTAACCTCACCTTTGAAATTTTACAAGACAAAAATGGCGACTTGACAGCGGCGAGTGAGGTTGGCAGCCTGAAAACAGTAACGGCAACTTAAAGAAACATGAAACACTTTCTATTTCTGGTAGGTAATGTATTAAGGAATATTTTTTATTAGAATGGCATCACTGAAAGAAAACCGGATACGGATACCAAAAGAACCGCTAATTTTCTTCTACTTAAAAACTCTTGCTGGATCCTGAGTGATATTTGGCAAATTTAACATTAATGCTGCGTCACATTTTTAAAATTTCATGAGCTATCTCATAAAACTAAATAGGTATTTTAGAGAGTTAACAAGATTTCGATATCGTATATTTTTAATACATTGGAGGTGCTAGTTTTGCAGCCAGGATAGGTTAATTTATTAATTAAATAATAACAAACGTGAAAACAATTTCATACAAATATTTTTATTTGGAATAAAACCCATCAAATAATTCACAAAGCAAGTTTATTTTTTCAATTACAAATTAAGTAAGGGTGTATTTTTTTAGCTTGACTAATGGGTACACTGAATGACCTGCTATACTAGGAAAACGGGGCTAGTTTTGCAAATATCACTTTTGTTACAGACTGCAAGAGTTGCACAGATTATGTTCATTTGAGGTTTGGGTTTCTTTTGCAAGTACATATACAGCACATGTAAACACGAACTTATACTGGCGTTTGATTGTGGTTATGCATTGAATTTGAATCCTTGATGTTAATATTTCTTAAACTCAGTTTATAGAATGCAGAAATAAGTAGGTAAGTAAAACTAAAACTAAATACCCATTAACATTTTATTTTTCTTAAAAATATTATTTACACAATAAAACTTGTATAAAAATGGCAACAATATGTTGGTAGCTTTTTTTAAAAAACATCATTGTATGATTAAGTATATGTTGTTAAGTAAATACAAAATAATAATATAAAATTAATTCAGGTACAAATAAATATTATTTCACAAATACAATGTTTGAAATTGAGTTGTAGGTAGGTAGATCTTCCTCTTTCAACTTTTTACCGCTTAAAATAAGTTATATTTACGGAAACACTTAAAAGTGACAATCCCTATGTTTTTTATATTTTATCCATGGAGGTATATTCAGGTTCTACTTATATACCGATGATTTTATCTAATTTTTGGGAAAAACCCAAATTGCCTTAGATATTTATTTGATTCAATTCGAATCAGTTTACGAGAATTAAAGTAAGTTGTTCGTAATTAATTTTAAAAATAAAAATGTAAAAATTAAACAAAGTTCGTGATGTTTTTGTTGTTGTTTAATTTTTACATTATTATTTGTAAGTTGTTTGTGATGGAGAGGGCTCTTGAAGTGCGATACACACGAAAACAGCGCACTTGCTTACACCATGTTAAAAATATACAAAAAAAAAATTAACTCATCATGCATACATACAATAATATTTATAATCAAGTTGGAATCCGCATTTTGTTTTTATCCCTTGTAAAATCCCTTATAAACCAAACTAAACGGGTAAAAGCTTTCTGTCCTCACATAGTACGCGCCTCGACTTGCATTTGGCGAGGCATATCCCATTATGGACATCCTACCTCCAGGACAATCATTCCTCAAGAAATGTGACCAATCAGCGCACTGCAGAGCCGGAAACCCCATTTCATTCTGCAAAGACTCCGCGTAGAGCAGCATAGACCTTCCGTGGCTGCAGTTGATGAAGGTTTCTTCACATCCAGGCTGACGTCCAGAGTTTCCATTCACGTAATAATCGGCATGTCCAACATTTCCTCTCCCGAGACTAACAAAACTCGTGTGGATGACGTCCACGTATTTTGCGTCTCGCTGTGACAGTTTGTGTTGAGCGCGGGAAGAGAAACACAAAGATGGCGGCTCCAAGCCCGTGATCCGCGGCAACTTCATGCCGTAGTTTTTCTGCAAGTACAACCCTGATATTCCAGCTATGTGAGAACCCAAGCTGAACCCAATCAAATGTAATTTATCAATTAATACACCTTTGCGTAATAATTCAACAATGAATTTACCTAAAATTTCTCCCAAATGACTGCACAAAGCTACTGCTTGTGGATATGAAGTGTGCGTGTATCTGTATGTATCAAAAGAAAGGAAATTAAAGTTTCCTTTTTCTGAATATCTCTGGGCGATCATTTCTATGTTGGATTGGTAAGGTGTGTTGTTGAAACCGTGGACAAAGATTATGGTGTCGAAAAGTGGGTTGATGAATTCAGATTCTAATAAAGATGTGGGAGCTTCGGATATGAGAAATAAATGGAAACCGTTTGGTGAATACACGTAAATGTTGACATTTTCCTCGATGTTGTCTGGAGTTATCAGTCTTGAATCGAGCATGAAACGTCCGTTTAAAATATCACCTGAAACACAGAAAAAGATTTAATTCGATTCAATCCAAAAAAGTAATATTTAATGAGGTTGGAACATTCAAGAGGGCGCGAAAATAAACCTCATTTTTCGGCCGGATCTCTTCCAAATCTAACCGTCAGAGGCGCTAGTCTCATCTATGCCAAGTCTGTCCGATCAATCCGATTTCAATTTGATTTACATCCGAATCAAGATCCAAGTACATTTTACTATGCAAGAAATTCAGCTCTATCAGTAATTTCACAACAATAAATATGTTCCACAATTTTTATGTCTTTGTCTTTTTCTCTTAGTGATATATTTTTTTTAAATAAAAATTGTTATTATCATCTTTGACGGGCGAAATGCTGCAAGCTAGCAAAAACTTATGAATATCGGGAATTTACTCTGGGTGACGTCACATAGTTGAGGGATATTTTATATAAGCATCCCCAAACCAGATTTAAAAAAATCTATACAGTTCACACACTTGAATCGTGAAAAAAAAATATTACGTCACTTGGTCAGGTAGCTTAACCATTCAAAAATGGCTAAAGATTGCATTAGAGACAACACACAATGGACTCGGCACATTTTAGAATTTGGCACTTATTTTTTTGGCGAGCAAACGTCAGTGTTCTGTGGGTACTGCCGTCCTTAGCAACCAATATCAAAATAATCGTTTGCCTTTTCCCTATCAGCCCGATGTTTATTTTCGCATCCTTTTAAATGTTCCGATCAGAATGAGGTCGGAACATTGAACACGTACATACTTATGTGCTGTAAAAATAATCTAAATCCTTGGTAGTTTTTTTTATTTATTTATTGTCCATTTTTCTATTCACCTGGGCGGCATCTAGCCAAGATAAATTCTGATGCGGATTTTATTTTTTTTGCTGGACGTCCATTTTCAAAAGGGCGGGAACTTTTGGTATTGCCAGGAGTACAACAATATTAAATAATAGACACACAGTATGAACCTGTTATAAAAGTAAACAATCTCTACAGAAAGTAAAATTATTTATTTTAATTTTAGTGACAATAATTTATCAATGGAATCGGGACGTTATCTTTATTTATATTGTTTTTTTTCTCGATGAGCAAACATCACATTTGTCGGTCAATGAGGTCCTTAACAACCGATATCAAAATAGTACCTAGTTAACTTTCATCCAAGCAACCCGGCAGTGTGACTTCACAACTATTGTGCCCATTTCAAATATACGGACCTCAAGTTGACACAATTTATCCAAAATGCATAGATTTAAAAAGTGGCGCCATTTTTTATTGTACCTAACACAAAAAAACCTTGACATTACTTTTATAGCACCAATTAAAAACTAAAACTTCACACAAACCCAAAAATACGTTTCAATTTGTAACGTTCACATTCAGATATTAATAAAAAAAAACACAATTAACACATCGATGCAAATTTCATAGATGAAATATTAAATCAAACATAAAAATAATTGAAAATATACCAACATCTTAGCACGTGTTCATCGACAATTTTCTCAGCAATGTTAATAAAATTAGTTTCTTCATTTAATCCAGAAATTTCATTTTGATGCAACCCACTGTTTTGTTTAAATCCATGAAGCCGTTTACAGTCAACCCCAAAAATTGACAATAAAATAAAACTAATCAGCAATTGCACGTAAAACATATTCAAGATGGCTTTTTAAAAATATTTTTTTCGGAGTCTAAAGTTCGTGTTTCCCTTTTTGCAACCACAATCAAAATGAGCCGGAATTCCGAGTGCACTTAGTTAAATAATGTTGATAAAATGTATCTAAATCCGAGCACGGTTAGTGTGCGAGCTGGTAGGATGTACTTTTAGTTTGGGCGTACGTATAAAAATACCAAAAAATAAATTATATAATAATGCAAATCGATTTGTCGGTTGCGAGCTAGCCGACGGTTCTGCAACGGTGTGGCAACTAATATTATTTTCGTTTCTTGTATACGCGCTGCACTTCAATGGCATTTTTATTTTTCCCACGCTTTTTATTTTTGGCAATGACTGTGAGCTAATTCAAAAGACCAAGAAACTGTGATGTCAGACGGCCGGGTTGGTGGATCAAAGACCAACTAACATTTTCTTATTGGTTGCTTAGAACCCCAGTCATAGGTATAAACTTGTAATATTTTTTGTTAATTCTACCTTCTTCCTTAATGGATTGATTCCTTAATTTTCTCAATACCATACATCGGCATTACTTGACTTATAGGTTGGTATGAGGCTGACCACCCATAGGTACTGTAAAAAATGGTTCACTTTGCCCATTTCACCCCTGTTTCAGGGAAGGTCGCCAAAAGTCGTAGGGTTAATGTTCATTTGAGGTATGGTTTTAATTTGTACATAAGTACACATTCGTCATTTGTAAGCGCTTACATTGTTAAGCGCTGTAAACTTACACGTGTACCCTATGTTTGTGGGCATGTATTTGATATGAGTTTTGAATCTTTATATATCTTTGCAACTAAGATTATAGACTATAGGTATGCAAAGTGTGAAAAGTACCTGTCAATTTTTTTATTTATGTAAAAAAAATCTAAGGATTTCTTCCTTTTTCTTCGTCTCCCTTAAAATGTTTACACCAAGTTGCGTTTTTTTTTTATCAGAAGTCCCAAAATTTCTATAGCAACGGGATCATGTCTCTACCTACAAGATGGCAGATAGTCTACGGACAAAATGGCACGTAAATTAACTTTGAAAAATAAAGACCTGAATTTTAAAATGCGAAGAAACTTTTCCCCCGACCTATTATTGATATAATGAAGATTGCAATTTTTGATAAATATAGAAAATTAAATAATGGAAATAAAAGAATGCATTATTTTGTAGAAATGTTGACATTTGGTTGCAGTGAAAAGGTTAATGTTTGCATTCAAACGAGGACGGTAATAAAGTCGCTGTACTTCCGCCAAACTTATAAAAACTAAAGAAGGTCGACACGTTCTTAACATATTGCCTCTCATTAGCGTACCCCATCTACTTCTCATTTGTTTACATTCACACCTCTTACCTACCTCACCGTAAGTCATGAGAATATTGTTATATTTACAGTTTAATTTAAGGCAAAGTTTTACATTTATTTTACAACTTATAGTCACTAACAGTGCTATTCTTAGACATTTTAGTCGTCCGTTGAGCCCACGCTTTGACAAACTAATGATGCCTGGGCTGGAAGTCTCATCACCACGGTTATTCTTACCTACCGAATTTTGGTAATATTTGTATAAAGTCTAATCAGCTGTTCACTGCGGCCATCTTGGATTGACAGGTCTTTAAACAAATACATCATTAGTTTATCTCAAGGGACGACTTAAATGTCTGAGAATAGCACCGTTTGTGGCTGTCTGGTTGTTTGTACCAACTCTGTCATCCGCGCAAAGCTCGTCCTTTTTATGGGCTTACTTTTTTGCCAGAAAGGTCCATTTGGCGTGCCTCCAGACATTGGTACAAAGTTCAAGATAATTGCAGTACATCGGTGTATTATTATTTCTACTTTATTTACATTATTATCTACTGAAATAAAAACATTTTATATTTTTATGAAACCCAAGAACCTGTTAAACGCTTCAATATATATTTGTGATGATGAAATTTACAGGCATCTCCAATAACGTTTTTTTTGCTGTGGTTTTTTAGTGCACTAATAAAAATATATATCCGTGTTAAGTGTAACCTAATTACAAATACTGTAAATTTTTAACGAAAAAATATCATTCCAACTATTTAGTAAAAACACACTCAGTAGTAAAAATAAAATCACATTTTCTTACTCTTCTTACTGAATTTTCCGACACATGTTCCTATAAATAAGGATTTTTTGTTATAAAGATGCAAAACCACTGTGAGATGTGATAGCCATTAATGTTTCAATATTTTTAAAATTGTGGTCTATCGATTAGGCTCGAAACAGTATAGCCCTTGGCCTAAAAAGTTCTAAGTACTAGGTATAAAATGTTGGTTATTGCATAAATACGAAGAATACAATTTATTTCTTGTTTATCTGCAGTATAAGTTGAACAAACCAGATTTGTTTTTTTTATCATAGAAACTAGCTGTACCCTGCCACCCCTTGTGGTGGCTCGTCTGGTCACTGTTATTGTTTCATGCCGCCATTCTGTTGGGGGTGCGGGTGGCCAGTGTATCTGTTGAAGTGTCTCCACTGTGTTGATGATGATGATGATGATGATTTTTATAGCGCCGTTTCGTGACTACTGTCACTGCAAGGGCGCTTTCAGGCTTGACGCGGCGGTGAAGAAATGGGTCTTCATTCCCTTCTTGAAGCTCTCGATCCCTTCCTTGGCGCGCACTTCAGGAGGCAGCTGGTTCCAAGTGGACGGTCCCGCAACGGCGAAAGCGCGGTCTCCGAACACTGTACATCTTTTTCTGTATTGAGTGCTGACAGATGTAAGAGCACTGTCGGCAGATCGCAGAGTGAGCCCCCTCTCGCTCAGACTCCTCGGTAGTATCAGCTCCTGCGAGTACTCTGGCGCCACTCCATGCAGCGCTTTGTGTACCGTGAGGCCCAGCTTAAATTTAATCCTTTCTGGGATCCTCAACCAGTGAAGCTTCTGCAGGAGTGGAGTAATATGGCAGTACTTGCTCTGACCATAAATCATCCGGGCGCTGGCGTTCATTACAGACTGCAGTCTGTTTAGCTGGCATTTTGGTTGTGCAGCATAGATTCCGTTGCAGTAGTCTACCTTGGAGATGACGAAGGCATTTATCAGCGCCTTCATGGCGTCAGGTGGTACGCAATTTATTGCTTGTTTCAGCTGCCTGAGACCATAAAAGCCAGAGCTGACAGTACTGCTAATTTGTTTGTCCAGGCAAAGGGAGCTGTCTAGATGGACTCCTAGCAATCTTACATCGCTGGATGGAACAATGTTAGCGCCAAAGATTGTTACTGGAGAATGATCTATGTCTTTGCAACATTCTTTTAGTCTAAGAATTTTCCTGTCACAAGGTGAAAATAGTATAAGCATATTTCTGCCCTCATTTCCTTTATCGCAGCAGTTTTAACACAGAAGACTAAGTTGGCATATAAACAATGGTTCATGTAAGTTTCATCGCAATCTGCTTAGCAGTTTAGGAGTCCATACAGGACAAACATACATCCGTTCGATTTTATATATTAGAGATAATATTATGTAAATTGAACAAGGCGTTTTGGAGGTTGCTGTAGGTCAGATGCCATTAGGTATACAAGTTTTTAAAGATATTGGATAAGGGTCAATGGTAGCTGCATAATTGTGTCAGTATTTTTTAGATTCGTGAACTTGTAATATTTATGAATTCATTACTCATTTTTACAAAATTCTGAGAAGATTATCTAATTACATAATTCAATAAGCGATTCTTTTAAATAAAAAACCCTTTCTTCGGAACGTTTCTCGTCGACAAAACGTCACACGTCTATATTACTAAGGTTCTTAGTATCCAAAAACAAAACATAAATTTAGCTTACGCCCTAGCATTCTAGTCGTGTGTCGTCAAAACAGAACTTATTTTTCCAAAAAAAAACATTTTTTTAGACGAAAATAGACTTGACAAGTAATCGCTCCTTTAGAACCTTAAAAATATTGTAAAAGTTGTTCCTTGTGTTTTTTTTTTCAGAATTTTTCATTGTCGAAAAATACATTGCAACAAGTGCCTTATTTATCAAATAGTACCTATAGGTGGCTAAAATGAGGTCGGAACATTTTTGAATTTGGAACCTTTTTCTCGGCGAGCAAACGTCAGTCTTGTACGGGACTGCCGACCTTAGCAACAAATAACAAAATATTAGTAGGTATGCCGTTTCCCTAGCAACCCGGCCGGGTGAGTACACACTAATAATAATAATAATAATAGGATGATTTATTTGGTGAGCGCTGTTTTTTTGTGTATCACACCTCAAGAGCCCTCTGCGAGTTTGGTCGTCGCTGTAGAAGCGCTAATTCCCAAGCAAGGCCCAGTTGTTGTAAGGTTGGATGGACCTTTCAGTGACCGGTCTTTGGTAAAGGTTTATGAATTTTTCAACCCAGCGAAGAGCACAGTTGGAAATATAAATGGTATATTTTTTGTGCTCCGCCGGGATGCGTGTTCCCATTCCACAACGCAAAACGAATGTTCACTCACACATGCACACGGAAGTATTGCAGATGAGTGAACCTAGCTGAAAACCAACTGTTATCAAATAGCTATATACTGGCACACAAGCAATTTAATGCACATACACAGTTATGAGTGTTGAAAATTGATAAATAAGACAACTGGATTACCTACATTTAATGAAAAGTTTTATTTATTTAATTTCTATATAAATGACTCTTGAAAATGACGACAGTCGAAAGTACTCGAGGATAAAATAACAAATTAATATGAAAAAAAGGAAAATACTTACGTTTTATAAGAAATTCAATAGATGAAGATGAATTTTCACTAAGTAAATGCACAAACCTTTATAAGTCAAAGGTATTTCGTTTCGGTGCATGTGTGAGTGAACATTCGTTTTGCGTTGTGGAATGGGAACACGCCGCCGGGATTCGAATCCACAACCTTCCATTTACAAGTCCGAAGTGTTGCCACTGGACTACGGACCGGTCCAAGATATTGTATATTATGCCAATTCCACAATATGCAAAAATAACAATATGCCAATTATTGTATTCTTCTTTCACTCAACCTTGAGACGTGAGCTCCACATTTTTAAAATGCAATTAAATCGAATAATAATTTTGTTACATCACACAAATTGGATGCATGCATATGAAAGAAAAATCCACCTAGTTCTTGACATTATAAAATTTAATTTAAATATTGGATAAGTTTGACAGTAAAAATATTTTTTGGTGACGCCTTTGTGTAATAGAAAGGATTTCAATCCAAGAAGTGTTCTCTTTTCCATGAATAATTCATGTAGCGTATCGCATACCTGCTCTAAGAAGCAAGATCTCGTACAGTCAGTGTAGCGGCTGGCTGGCAAGAAGCAACACATGTTATTATGAATGCGAATTAATCTCCTTTGGGGGCAATGCCCGCCAACATTCTGCAATATTACCAACACGCAAACTTCGCAACATTCAAGGTCAGCAAACAAAACAAAATCAGCTGCAAAGTGCTTTATGTGTACCTACTCAGTTGACTTAAATCAGAGCAGGGTAGGTAGGTACATTAAATATGAATGCATAGGTGTGAAAAACTCGTATACCTATACTGATATAATCTATAATAATATAAGTTAAGATTCTTATTTATTAAGATTCACATTAAATGCATGCTCACAAGCAGACCACGAGTAGGTGCCGCATGTGGACTTACAAATTAAAATCCAAGTTTCAGATGAACATAACCCTGCAATTTTTGCCGATCTTCCCTGAAAGAGACGCGATATTGGCAAAGTGAATCACTTTTTTACAGCACGGTTGGTCAGCCTCATATCAACCTATAAGCCAAGGTAAAAACGCAACTAAGCTTAAAGTTCCACATATCATGCAGACACGTATAAGAGACATGCCGCATGTGGACCAACAATATAAAAACCCGAATCTCAAATGAACATACACCCTGCAACTCCTGCCGACCTTCCCTGAAACAGGGGTGACATTGGCAAAGTGAACCATTTTCTACAGCATGGGTGGTCAGCCGCATATATACCAACCTATAAGTAGGGACTGGAAAATTTCGCGATCGCGATAAAACGAATTTATTCGCGAATTTTGATGTTTTTACGCGAATAACGCGAAAATTGAGGTTTTACGCAAATATCGCGAATTTTCGTACTTTTGGTAGAAATTGTGCGAAAAACTTGTCATGTGTCGCTTTTGTAACCCAACGGTTTTGTGGGAAAGGAAAGATTCCTGCGAAAACCCTTTGCAAGGTGCAAAGCAAAGGAAAATTGGTCGGTGTTATAGCCGAGGGGGCCAAGTGGGCTGATCTTTCAACGTTGAAACACGCTAGAACGCTAGACGCGGGGTTCGATCCCCGCCTGGGTCATTTGACCATAAATTTGACCCTGGTTCAACAGATGTTATTGGGTAATTATAAATTAATAATTCATTAAAATAAACAACAATTGATTTTTAATTAATAATATTAATACCTGTTTCTGACCAGGCAGAGTAGGTTGGTGAATTGCATTCCTATTCACAAATCTATTTTATTTAAAAAATGAATGATAAGCAGAACTGTCCTGGATCATCCAAGCAGACTTGAATCGTGACATCAATGAAGGAAAATACTTCAAGGAGTGAAGCTGTTGCTGGATTAGCCAAGAGCACAACTTGAGGCTTTCATAAAAGCCAACATCCCTTGAAAAATTAAATAACCTTCATCTAGAGACTAAATGCGCAAAAATCAATTATTTAAAAGGATATTGCAGGGTATTTGAAGTGTCATTGAAATATTAATACTTTTTTTAATCAATGGTTTTTTGTAAGTTAGGTACTCGTATTGATTCATATGTTGTTTATTCATTGTTTTTGAAGGTACATAATGTTGTTTAAATAAAAAATTGTAAATATAAGTAATATCTTTGTTTTGCAAAAATATAAACCTTCATTTTGATCAAATCAACCCTAAAAATTACACCGAATCTCCCCGTTTATCATGAAAAATAACGCGAATTTCCCTGTTTTCGATCAAAAATAACGTGAATTTCCCAAAAAATAACACCACTATTTTCCAGTCCCTACCTATAAGTCAAGGAACATCCACAACAAATTACAATTTTACAATTTTTACCCTTATTAAATTTTGTTTTTAATTTTTAAATCTTCCCGGTATTTTATTTTGGGGTTTGAAATAAACACTGAAACAGGAAATCATTTCTGACTCCCTTGTTGAGATTCGAACCCGAGCTCTCGGCATGCTCCTATATGTTTATAAGAGAAGAACAAAAAAACAGTGCTGGCTTGCATGAACAGAAAATTTATTAACAACGAACAAAATATATACCTAATCATAAAAATATATATTTTGTATTGTTTGTGTATTAACACTGTGAAAATTCATATTCAATAATTTATTGATTTTTAGCTTTTTTAACACTGTTTTATATTTTCACGTATACAATTATTTATTTTTTAAATTTTACAAACGTTTTTAATCTATAATCATCGACAGGTATTAAAATTAAAATAAAAGTCCCACATTGTGACTTTTATTGAAAACGTTTGGAAAATTTAAAAAAATAAATAATTGTATACGTGAAAATATAAAACAATGTTTAATTTAAATCCTAAAAATCAATAAATTAATGATCATAAAAATTTGTTAAAAATCAAGGAATAAAATAATATTTTATTGTTTGTGGAACTTTTTGTGATTTTAGGCAAGATTTCTAAAAATTGTCGTGGCAGTCAACGTGTTAACATCAATGTAAGGGTATACAAATGATTAATTCATTAAATATTTTATTATTATTAACTGATGTTAGTAATACATCTCGGTGTTATGGCCGAGGGATTCAAGTGGCTGATCTTTATAGCGTATTTGGAATAGAATAACGCTGGTTCGATCCCCGCCTGGGTCATTTGACCATAACTTTGATCCTGGTTCAACAGATGTCATTGGGTAATTACTAATTAATAATTAATTCATTAAAATATACAATAATGAATTATAAATTTATGATATTAATACCTGTTTCTGGTCAGGCAGAATAGGTTGGTGAACTGCACTCCTCTTCACAAATCTATTAAAAAAATATATCGACGATTAAAAGGCAGTGGGCATAAGCGACATACACTAAATTGTTCAGGAAAGCAGCTTAAAGTTTGAGATTGCAAAAAAATGGCATAACTTTTTTATTTTTTATCATATCGTTAAAACCAAAACAGATCTTCAATTAAAAAAATAAAGACATCTATAGGCATTCCTATTAATGTGGCTGTACGATTTTTTATGTCACAAGCGCTTTTTGGACCAAAAAGGCCAAAATCTTGTCGGTTACACCAAAACCATACTTCGATAACGCAGTTGTTTGCTTGGGCATAAACAACACAAAAATCATCGTAGAGCTATGGGAGTTAGCGCATTAGAAAGAGCGGAAATTTTCAAGTAGGATAGCATTCATAGCTCATTTTTGACCAAAATGTCGCTTATGTCTTTTAACCATCGATATACATGTCTCCAGACGAAATAAGCCAGTAAATTGCGATCCTTTCGAAGTATTTAAAAAAGTAAGTGCCTACAGCAATATCCTTCTTATGTTTTGTTTTTATTTTTATTTTGAGTCTTAGGAATAGCAGAGTGCATTCACCGCAGTTTTCTAGGCTATGTAAGTCATGATTTGGGTAGAGAAAAAAATCTAATTACATTTAATAATAACCAAGAACAGGCACAAATTCTATATTCAATTGCATTGTATACAGGGTCACACACTGGCAGAATTTTATAAAGCCTAGTAAAGCTTAGTAGCAATATTTTTCACATTGTGAACATATGTATATTTGTATGGCCTTTTTAGAATAAATTTGTGAAGAGGAATGCATTTATATGCACATATTTTTGGATATTTACAATAATCATATATTGTAGCAACGTAGCTAACGTCTTCAGGAGACACCCTAACGAAACGTCGAAAAAAATGTAAGCTCCCTTTAAACGGTTCGTTTAATATCCAAAAAATAAATTTTAACTCCCTTTCAACGGTTCGTTTAATATCCAAAAAATAATTTTTAACTGTGTAGTTATTTATTGTAAATATGTTAATCGACCGTATTTACAACCTAAGCCTAACTATTTTAGTAGATCCAGAAACATATATTTAAATCACATACAGGGTGACTGGTAATTCGACCTATTCCTTGAAAGGGGTTATACTAGGGTCTATTTGCAATATTTTTGACCCAGTTAACTAGGTGTCGAAAATCACTCATCTTCGAGTTATTTCAATTTTTAGGTTTTTTTGAAAATTGACCATTTTTCGAACTAAAACTCATGATTGTGAAAAAAATTCTTAATTTTTTGCGACAAATAAGTGTTTTTCTTATAGCTGATAAATGAGCAACTACTGAAAACTAAAATTAATGTTAATAATAAACTTAAAATTAATTCGCGCGTAAGCGCGAACTTCTACGTGTCTCCTTGTGGTATTGCATTTAATATGAATCTTAAATATAATATTATATCCTTGCAACTTAGATTATCGATATAGATCAAAGCGGTCAAAACGTCTGACGGGATTCGAACCGACGCTTTTGTTTTTGTTTTCAAACACGCCAATCAATTTGTCTCTGGGTAGATTAAAATAAAAATTGCTTTGTTTACATGAGTTTATTTTTGTACACGACCAGTTTCGTCTAAGTTGAGGTTTTTTACTTTCTTGCTATAGCTGAAGGCTATAAAGAAAGTTTTGATTTGGTTTGAAATTTTTTTTTCGAGGTTTTCACAGAAATGAGTTGTCCTGGTACAGGACATGCCAAAAAACACTATCTTTCAAAAACGCCCGTCTGTATGTGTGTGTGTGTGTGTGTGTATGTGTGTCACTTTCCAAAGTATAAGACCTAGAGATACCAAATTTTGGCTACATCAACTTTTTTGGACATATATTGAGTATGAATAAAATGGCATTACACCAACTTGAAAATTCAAGATGGCTGCCATACAAAAAAAAACATAAAATTGCACTTTTCTCAAAAACGGCTCCAAGAATTTTTCTTAAATTTTCAAAATTGCCATTTATTAGTTTTTAACTTAATAAATTAGTTATAACAATACTCTTACTAATCTGGGTCTATGGGCTGCGATATGAAAAAAACAAACGATTGTGATTTTCACGAAAGTTAAGAAGTCAACAAAAATATAATGTTGTAATAAAAATTTTTTTTTGAAAAAATAAATATAAAGCACCGTTTACACGACCTGAAATTTTAAATCGAAAATATTACAAAAACCTATTATAATGCAAGATATTCAAATTTGTTTTAGATTTGATAGAAAGAACAAGTTTATCACTTTAATTCATAGTCAAAGATTTTTTACTTTTTTGAAAATTCAAGATGGCTTCCGAAGAGCTGAAAACTTTAAATGCGATTTTCTCAAAAACGGCTGCGACGTTTTTTTTTTAATTTTTCGTGAATCCATTTATAAAATAGTTTCTTTCTAATAATTATAATCATTTCTTCATCACAATCTCGGTTTAGGGAGTTGCTATATAAAAAAATAAATAATGGAAAAATTCTCGGCAGTTTGAGGGTTAATAAAAAAATAATGTAGCACAAATGTAAAACAATAATGATACCCTATATATTGCCATCATTATTTTTTCCAAAAAGTGAATCAAAAGTATAGCCACGATACAAACTGAAAAAAATTCCATACAAAATGTTTTCGTAATTTTCTTGGTAGTCAAAGGGTTAAAATTAGAAAAAAGGCTGTGATTCTTAAAATTTTATTAATACCAATAATAATCAGTCGTTACTTTTTCAAAATATAACTAAAAAGTTTACCCACATTACAAAGTCCTAGTTTGCATACAGAAGGGTTCAATGACCATCTATTAGAATCTAGAATCTAAGTTGCAATGAAATATAAACATTTAAAACTCATATCAAATGCATGCCCACAAACAGGTACGTGTAAATTCGCGCTTACGAATGCTGAATGTGTACTTACAAATTAAAACCAAATCTCAAATGAACATAAAACCTGAAACTCTTGCCGACCTTCCTTGAAACAGGGGTGACATTGACAAAGTGAATATTTTTTTTACACTTTGGGAGGACTGAGAAATGCGAGGAAATTGAGATAAGACTGAATGAAACAAGAGTGGAGGTCGTGAAAGAATTTGATTATCTGGGAAGCAAGTTTGAGTCGAATGCGAAATTGACGAAAGAATTGGAAAAGCTCGCTAGTAGAGGAAGAAGTGTAATGGGAACGATTGGAAGAATTGCAAGAAATAGGAAACTTACGAAGAATATGAGATCGGCGGTCCACAATGGCATATTGGTTGGTGGAAGTGAGGCTTAATTAATGAATGTGAGCTGAGTAAAGTATGTACGGTTGAAATGGCTTACCTGAGAGCAATGGCTGGAAAGACACTGGGTGATAGAGTACATAATGATTGGGTGATGAACGAGTGTGGTATAAAAAAGAATATGAGAATGAAAGTACAAAAAAGTACAATGAGATGGTTCGGACAGCTTGAAAGAATGGATGATGAGCAACTAACGAAGAAAGTGTACAAAGGAAATGTCAGAGGAAAGCGCGAAAGGGGAAAGCTGAGGAAAGAATCGTTAGACCAAATAGGTGAGATTGCGAAAGAATGGAATCTGCAGAGTGAGAATAAGAGAAGAGTATTAATGAAAAAGGTGATGACAGAAGAAAGTGGAGGCGCATCTGCGGAGGTACCGGCCACCCCTAGTGGAACGGCGGAAGGATACTGTACAGTACAGTACAGAGGTCAGCTTCATACAAACCTATAAGTCAAGGATCTTTCTTGTGTAATTGGCGCTTTTTCCAGAGAAGACCAACCTCGCAGAGGGCTCTTGAGGTGTGATTTATACAAAACGGCGCTGACCAAATAAATCATCCAAAGATTTTTTATTCACTTAAGACTTCATAGAGCGAATACGTCCAAAACGGTGTTCTGCGTTTTAAATGTCCATTATGTTTACTTTTTTTTTTTAAATCTGTTACTGTCATAATAAAATAAAGAAATGTATAATTTACAGATTGACCGTTTCCAAAAATGGTAAAAGTTATTTGAATTCTGTTAAAATGAACACAAACTTATGAAATATTACGAAATAATGCTATCTGGGTTCAATGAATAACTTGAATTTGTTGAATGAAAGTATACAAAAAATATATATGAATAGTAAGTTTATTAATCAAACTCAAAATTGACCGCATTTTTTTTTCGTGATAATGCATGTGAATTTTACAAAATAAAATTAAAATAACACCTTCAAAATTTCCATACAAACTTTTGTACGGTAAACCGAAATTCCTTCAAAAGCAACTGCAGAGCACATAATTTCTCATTCCATAGATAATTAGTATACTATAATACTACGTATTAATCTCATTCGATTGAGAGACGCGGAGGTGTGCGCACGTCTCTTTTTTCGAAGAATTTCGTGGAGCGCAGCTGTCATGTGTGGTCAGGGTTGCCGCAATCTTTTGCATAAATTAGTTATTGTGTTCTTTATTTTAAATATATATATCGGTAGTTTTGAAGTTAGGGCAGTTTTTTTTTTTAAATGGATTTGTGAATAAAAATGGTCTTCACCAACCAATTTTGTCTGGCTAGAAAAATAACGCGGCAAAAAGTTACACTATATGTGTAGCTTAGTTAAGTTGAGTTAGTTATATGTTTGTGTTCCTTAACTAGTAGGTTGGGATGTGGCTGACCACCCACGCTGTAAAAAATGTTTTTACTTTGGCAATGTTTCAGATTTATATTCTGTGTTCTGTGGTTTCAGAGAAAGTCGAAAATTTTTGTATGTAGGTATACATTCAACATGTGTAAGCGTGAATTTAGATGTGCCTGCATTTTAAAGGCGTGCATTAAAAATTAATAAGTCATAAATGGTAATATACCTATATATTTGTAACTTAGACGATGAATTATCAAAGATCAAGTCAATGACGTTACCATGTTGAAAGCACCGGTTCCCATAAATCACCGAAGTTAAGCAACATTGGGCGCGGATAGTACCTACTTGGATGGGTCACCGCTCAGGTACATCGCGTGTCGTTGGCATCTTGGACCGGTCCGTAGTCCGTAGTAGCAACACTTTGGACTCGTAAATGGAAGGTTGTGGATTCGGATCCCGGTGGAGCACAAAAAAATATACCATTTATTTTTCAAATGTGCTCTTCGCTGAGTTGAAAAATTCATAAACCTTTTCCAAAGACCGGTCACTGAAAGGTCCATCCAACTTTACAACAACTGGGTCTTGCTTGAGAATTGGCGCTTTCTACAGCGACGACCAAGCTTGCAGAGGGCTCTTGAGGTGTGATACACACAAAAATAGCGCTCACCAAATAAATCATCCGAATTTTATTATTATTATTAAAAAAGCGATATTCAAAACGACCAAAGTCTGTCGATATTGAAAATGAGGCAACTTTGCAGAGGCTCTGACCCCCCCTAGCGGAATGGTAACAGAGTTACAGTTACAGTCTGTAATAATCTATAATCTAAGCCGCAAAGCTGCACTAACAATCAAAACTCATATAAAATGCATGCCTACAAACAAATACGAGTAAGCTCGCGCCTATAAATGCTGGATGCGTACTTACAAATCAAAACCAAACCTCAAATCAACATTAACCCTGCAAGTTTTAGTCAACCAGTTATAATATGAACAAATGAATAAAGTGGAAATATATCTACAGAGGTACTGGCCACCCCTAGCGGAATAACGACTGGATACAAGTCGCCATCCGAAAAATATTGAGAACTCATGCTGTATTCATTTAGGGCAACATTAAATAATTGGTAAGATTTCTAATAATGTAGAAAATATGAAATTCTTGTTGTAAATTTTTTTTCTGTGATCAAGGAGCATCCCTGTGCAATAGAAATTTGTGAAAGAGAGATATCGCCATCCCAGATCTGTACACATATATTATAATTTGAAGCAATGTAACATTATTAGTCAAAAGAAATGACGACAAACCATTTTTATGTTTTTAGTTATTTTAGCTTTTAGTTATTGTATCACGTCAAAGTAAAAAGGGACAAACGTATCTCTGTCTCACGGCCCTCACTTGTCAGACAAAGGGAAAAGTTTTAAGTACACAATGTAGTCACACACAATGCAAAAATAATCTCTTCTTGTCCTGTGCGCCACGACACTGTGTGTTCGAACCTTTAATCTTTAATGTATACTTTCATTGCGCTGTTTAGCATGGAGAGTATACTATAATAACATTACTTATATATAGCGCTCAAAACTCATCGGCGTTTTAGGACGATAGCCTCTTAAGAATTTATATGGCTATTTCCATATTGTACGAGTATGCAGGTACACACCGCGGTGGAATAAAATTGATTTATTATCGATATACGAGTATTATATTTTCATTGAAACTGCATAAACTGGTAGATGATTATAGCTTTACATACGTCATACAGTGGGTTAATTTTTGCAAGAAAGTCGAGTGCAGATTCTGTGCAATTTATTTTCTATTCATCGAGTATAGATATAAAATGATGTTTTTTTAAAAAAAAAAAATAGAAACCAAAAAAACATTTTATTACTTACACTTTTTCTGTTTATTTTTCAATTCCTTATTGCCCTCTTAATTTTATTTTGAAAAAGTAACCGAGGCCTTGCTCGTTTAGCTCTGTTTTTTTTTTTAATTAAATGCGTTTTTTCCTCAAAGTTTACGTCAAGATGACGTCATCAAAACCATTATGTACTATTTTAATGCTCCCTTGATATTGAAATTTAACAAACAAAACTCGCACGATACTTAGTATGCTAATTTCTGACTTATGTCACCGAATGTTCTTTATTTTGTATTTCCTACGTAATAATTTATTTTCTTTCCATAATTTATCCATCTAGAATCTAAGTTGAAAAGAAATGTTAACGCTTAAAATTCATATTAAATTCACTCCAACACGCTGACACGGCCTGCAAGTTTGGGCTAACACATGCTGCATGTGCAATTGTACATACAAAATAAATCAAACTTCGCATGAACATTAACTTTTAAACTTGTGCCACCTTTCTCTGAACGGGGTGGCATTGACAAATTTCACCAAATTTTACAGTATGCGGGTCAGCCTCATATCAATGACATTAGGATGATTTCTTTGGCTAGCGCTGTTTTTGTGTGAATCACACCTCAAGAGCCTTCTGCAAGCTTAGTCGCCGTTTAAGAAAGCGCCAATTTTCAAGCAAGACTTAGTTGCTGTAAGGCTGGATGGACTCTTGGTGACCGGTCGGTGGTAAAGGTATATGATTTTTTTAACTCAGCGAAGAGCATATTTTAAAAGATAAATGGTATATTTTTGTGTTCCGCTGGGATTCGAACCAACCTTCCATTTACGAGTCTGAAGCGGTACCACTAGATTCCAGTGTTCCGCAAAGCGTGTGCCGCGGCACACTGGTGTACCGTGGTCATCAGTTGGTGTGCCGCGGCACACTGGTGTACCGTGGTCATCAGTTGGTGTGCCGCGGCACACTGGTGTACCGTGGTCATCAGTTGGTGTGCCGCGGAAAATAAGCCAAGGTTTTGTTAGCAGAAAAATGAACTGTTATTTTCCTAAGTGTGACCTGCAACCTATGGACTGGGTACGGAATCCATTCTCGGATAACATTTACCTTGGACACTTACCGATAAACGAGCAGGAAGAATTCATGGAGTTAAAAACTGATCGGACATTAAAACTAAAATTTTCCGAAGTAGAGGTAGCACATTTTTGGTTGCATATAAAAAATGAGTATCCACTGCTTTCAAAGCGTGCTGTTGCAATTCTATTACCATTTGCCACAACCTACTTATGCGAATTGGGATTTTAAACTCTCACTACTATTAAATCGAAAAAAAAGAGAGCGCCTGAGGACGATCAATGAAGAGATGAGAGCAGCCTTATCAACGATTGCTCCAAATTTTAATCGCCTGTGCTCAGTTAAACAGGCTCACATTTCTCACTAAACATCTTTTCATATTAGGTATATTGATTTTAGTAATAAATCAATATTAAATAGTCATTGTTTTTTTCTTTGGTGTACCTCTAAAATTTTTTGATTTGATAGGTGTACCTTGAACACAAAAAGTTTGCGGAATACTGCACTAGACCACGGTGATGTCGTTCTTTGACTTTGTGAGAGAGCAACATGCATCCGTTGAGCTGATTTACATGCTTCCAAGTACATAATAGCTCCATATGAAAAAAAAAAAAAAACGCAGCTAAGCTACATATATAGTGAAACCTCTTGCCGCGTCATCCCCGAAGGGTTTCGCATGCGGCGAGTGGAACCTATTTATTTTCACAGGTAAGGGTAACATCAGCTATTATTGAAACAGCGCACCATTATTGTTGTTAAGTCTCGCTGATCCATAGAAGGTTATATTGACTAAAGTTCATAAAATGTTTATAAATATAATTTGGAATGCAGTCCATATGTATATATGTGTATATATTACGTAGTGTACACGCTTCAAGGTGGTCTGTTTTTTACAATAACTAAATAATTAAACGCACACTTACTAAGCAATTGACTTTTTATTAAAATAAAACGAAAGGAATACTAAGTATCTACTTATCGCATAGGTACTGATATATCCATACCTTAAAGGTAAAACTGAATAAGTGTCATATTAAGCCAACATACGTTTCTCAGAAAAATGCACATTTATACCTATTTTCTAAGAGAGAAAACACTAAAACTATAGTTTAGAAGTTTTTTATGAGCACTGCCTTAGATTAAGTTCACTTACTGTAAGAAGTAATCCTCAATCTAATCTAAGTTGCAAAGATATGTCAGACACGTATAAGTTCGCGCTTAAAAATGCCGCATGTGGGCTTACCTACAATATAAAATTCCAAATCTCAAATGAATATACACCCTGCAACTCTTGCCGACTTTCCCTATAACATAAACATTGGCAATTGACATTGGCAAAGTGAACCATTTTCTACAAAATGGGTGGTCAGCCGTTTACCAACCTTCCCAAGTAACCATTTAGGTTTTAAAAAGGTTACAAAATGGTCCCACAACCTTTGTATGGAAATCGGCACGTAAGTCTTAGAAGTCTCAATAACGTTATATTTACCTTATACTAACCTCGTGAGTGCTAAAAGGGCCCCAGTTTTAGAACCTTGCGAAGAGCTACACCAAAACCTATAGCTCAAATACAGAACCGCTCTACGAGCTACGGCAGAACCCAAATATAACTTCGGCAACCTTAATTTTACCTCAATATAACCTAGCAAGACAGCGTTTACGTTCTAAATAAGTCTTGGATGTAACTCGTATACAACTTACAACTCGGATTCTCTCGCTCTCGCTCGGGTGAGCGAGAGCGAGAGGACCCGAGAAACATCTCGCTCTCGCTCGGGTGAGCGAGAACGAGATGTTTCTGTGGAAGATTTTTTACACAGCCGTGAATTGAAATACATATTATAATGGCGCGTGCGCGCCATATTCCGACTTACCAAGTTTCAAAATGGATAGATAAGTATGAGTTGTTTTCAAACAAAATAATAAATGGCTTTAAGAAAGCAGGGGAAATGTAAAACATACTGCGAATGGCACTTTATCGTGATACTTTAGGATAATAGTTCTGTATACGAGACGGGCCTTTCGTAACTTAAAAAATTTAATATTTTAATTTTAATAATTTTTTTCAATTAAGTGTTTGGTGGTAAGTTGCATTATAAATTAAACTTATATTCATACAAAAAGGCATGTATTTTAAATCGCATAGGATACCATATTTAATTTTGCATAATTAAATAAAAATATTTCTGTTGATTAAGATAGTTAGTTTTTTTTCATTAAAAAAATATGGCTGCCGTAAAGAAATTACCAGTAAGCTTTAAAATATACCTTTTTTGCCAAAAAAAGAGCTAAAGGTTATCTCGCGGAGCTACTAACAACCACAAGGCTATTTTCGCAGCTTTAAGCTTATTGCGAGGAGCTCTTAAAGATTTGTCAGTCGCGACAATAACTGCGAAGAAACATTAGTTACCTTAAGTTTTGTTGCTGACAGGACGTGTTGTTCATCGAAAGAGTGCTAAAAAAACAGCTACAGGGTCCTCTGAAAGTAAGTTCATTTTTTCAATCCCTTGAAAGTCAAATGTTAAAAAAACACTTTGGATTACGTTTTACGTCAAGTTTGTCTTTTTAACTCGCAGGTATTTTATTTTAAAGTTTTAAAAAATATACATTATTGTATTGTATAAAATTTCCTTTAAAATAGTGTTTGTGTTTACTGTTGTTATTATTACTTTTTCTTTATTTTCCGTATTTACTCAAAAACTATTGACATTATAAAAAAAATGTTAAGTACGGAACCTAAACAATGTATAGTTCTGTAATTAAAAGCAAAAACAAAATTCCAAAATACAGCACACACGAAAAAAGCCAAAAATGTAAAAAAAACGAGTTTTTTTAAATATTTTTTTGTGATGGCAATTCTTCAGTTATATATTTTGTTCAAGCTTTATAATTAAGATGCTTGATTTTTTTCATTACTGTAACTATTTAGCTAAGACCAAGTATAATATATATAATATATAAAGGGGCCGTCCATAAATTACGTCATCGATTTTGGCCGATTTTCGACCCCCCCCCCCCCCTTACAATCATCCTATAGTCATTATCTAATGACCCCCCCCCCCTCTTGCTGTAATAATGGATGAGCTTAATAATTAATAATATTATATAACTTACATAATATTTTGTATATTTTGTAGAAATTGGTATTTACAAGAACAACGTCACTTTTGGTACTCGTACATCATTTGCCATCATCTGCAGACCAGACTCCCCCCCCCCCCCTTAATGCGAATGACGTTATATATGGACAGCCCCATATATATAATATACTAGCAGACTGACCGTGCTGCGCACGGTTGTCTGCTAGGCCCTTCGGGCAGTGTAAGTCTGGCTTCGCAATAATTTTTCCTCACACCTCCTTCATAGTAATTAAATGCTTTAAGAAGTAATTTGAAAAAAAAATTGCGGTAAAAGGGTTATTTAGTTCTTTCATGTTCTGAGTATCTTGTATGAAGCATGAGGTATGAGGCTGACCTCCCATACCTAAAAAATGTTCACTGAACGAATGTTTCTCTGTTCCTGAAAAGGTCGGCAAAATTGCAGGGCTTATGGTCAAGAGAGGCTGAAATTTTTATTTGTAATTACACATGCAGCGTTTGTAAGCGCAAACTCACTCATGTCTGCTTGGGGGCATGCATTCAATATGAATTATAAAATGTATGTATGCAACTTAGATTTATATTCTAAAATTAAAAACATCAAGTGCCACAATTATATGTTAGCGTGAAAGAACATTTGCCAGCTTGTGGGTGTGCATTGTATTTGAATCATCAAAACTCTTTTTGCAACTTAAGATTATAAATTAAGATAACCGTTGTTTAAGGATTTTTCAAACCCAAACTCCTTGACCTAAGGGTTAGTATGAGGCTTACCACCCATATCGCATAAATGGGTTCACTTAGCTAATGTTCCCCCTGTTTCTGAATAGGTCGGCAAAAGTTGCATGGCTTATGGTTATGAGAGGCTGAAATTTTTATTTGTAATTACTAGGGACTGGAAAATTTCGCGATTGCGATAAAACGAATTTATTCGCGAATTTTGATGTTTTTACGCGAATAACGCGAAATTTCAGGTTTTACGTAAATATCGCGAATTTTCGTACTTTTGGTAGAAATTGTGCGAATTAAGTTGTCATGTATCGCTTTTGCAACGCAACGGTTTTGTGGGAAAGAAAAAAATCCTGCGAAAACCCTGTGCAAGGTGCAAAGCACAGGAAAATTGGTCTCTTTCAACGTTTAAACACGCTAGAACGCTAGACGCGGGGTTCGATCCCCACCTGGGTCATTTGACCATAAATTTGACCCTGGTTCAACAGATGTAATTGGGTAATTAAAAATGAATAATTCATTAAAATAAACAATAATGAATTATTAATTAATGATATTAATAACTGTATCTGGCCAGGCAGAGTAGGTTGGTGAATTTCATTCCTATTCACAAATCTATTTTATTAAAAAAAAACAATGATAAGCAGAACTGTCCTGGATCATCCAAGCAGACTTGAATCGTGACATCAATGAAGGAAAATACTTCAAAGAGTGAAGCTGTTGCTGGATTAGCCAAGAGCACAACTTGAAGCTTTCATAAAAGCCAACATCCCTTGAAAAATGAGATAACCCTCATCTAGAGACTAAACGCACAAAAATTGAATATTTTAAAAGGATATTTGCAGGGTATTAGTGTCATTGAAATATTAATACTTTTTTCAATCAATGGTTTTTTGTAAACAAAGATTATTTAAAAAAAAAAAAATTTTTTTTAAGAAACTAAAATTAAAAAACATTGTTTTGTACCACTTGAGTATTTTTTATTGCAAAAACGTTTTCGGTGGGTACTTCCACCATCTTCGGTTGCAGATACTCGTATTGATTCAGATTTAGTTTATTCATTATTTTTTAAGGTACACTTTGTTGTTTACATAATAAATTGTATATATTAGTAATATATTTTGTTTTGCAATTATATAAACCTTTATTTTGATCTAATCAACCCTAAAAATTACACCGAATCTCCCCGTTTATCATGAAAAATAACGCGAATTTCCCTGTTTTTGATCAAAAATAACGCGAATTTCACAAAAAAATAACGCGAATTTCCTAAAAAATAACACCACTATTTTCCAGTCCCTAGTAATTACACATGCAGCATTTGTAAGCGCAAAGTCACGCATGTCTGCTTGGGGGCATGCATTGAATATGAATTATAAAATGTATGTATGCAACTTAGATTTATATTCTAAAATTAAAAACATCAAGTGCCACAATTAAATGTTAGCGTGAAATGACATTTGCCAGTTTGTGGGCGTGCATTCAATTTGAATCATCAAATAACTTTTTTTGCAACTTTAGATTATAAATTAAATTTAACATTGTTGAAGGATTTTTTAAACTCAAATCCTTGACGGATAGGTAAGTATGAGCTTGAATACCCATATCGCAAAAAATGGTTCACTTGACAAATGTTTCCCCTGTTTTTGAAAAGGTTGGCAAAAGTTGCAGGGCTTATGTTCATTAGAGGCCTTAATTTTAATTTGTAAGTTAACATGCAGCATTTATAAGCGCGAACCCACTCATGTCTCCAGGGGGGCATGCATTGAATATGAATTATAAAAGTTATTGTATCTGTGCAACTTAGATTATATATTCTAATATTTAAAAAAAAATCAAGTGCCACAACTATATGTTAGCGTGAAATGACATTTGCCAGTTTGTGGGCGTGCATTCAATTTGAATCATCAAATAACTTTTTTTGCAACTTTAGATTATAAATTAAATTTAACGTTGTTGAAGGATTTTTCAAACTCAAATCCTTTACTTATAGGTAAGTATGAGTCTGAATACCCATATCGCAAAAAATGGTTCACTTGACAAATGTTTCCCCTGTTTTTGAAAAGGTTGGCTCTCCGGTCGATAGCTCAGGTGGTAGAGTGCTTGCATTCCATGCCGAAAGCTCGGGTTCGAATCCCACCGACGCGACGGTGTCAGAAATGATTTCCCGTTTCGGTGTTTATTTCAAAACCCAAAATAAAATACCGGCAAGGTTTACTCAGCCTTCACAAGAAATGAGTACCAGCACTCTCGGGAGCTGGGAAACCTCCACTTCAACTGAAGTGGTTGGCGTAAGGCCGGCCCCCTTACCTGTAAAAATAAATAGGTTCAACCCGCCACATGCGACCCCTTCGGGGATAACGCGGCAAGAAGTTACACTATATGTGTAGCTTAGTTGCGTTGCGTTTGCGTTTTTGGCAAAAGTTGCAGGGCTTATGTTCATTAGAGGCCTTAATTTTAATTTGTAAGTTCACATGCAGCATTTATAAGTGCGAACCCACTCGTGTCTCCAGGGGGGCATGCATTGAATATGAATTATAAAAGTTATTGTGTCTGTGCAACTTAGATTATATATTCTAATATTTAAAAAAAATCAAGCGCCACAACTTTATGTTAGCGTGAAATGACATTTGCCAGTTTGTGGGCGTGCATTCAATTTGAATCATCAAATAACTTTTTTTGCAACTTTAGATTATAAATTAAATTTAACGTTGTTGAAGGATTTTTCAAACTCAAATCCTTGACGGATAGGTAAGTATGAGCTTGAATACCCATATCGAAAAAAATGGTTCACTTGACAAATGTTCCCCCTGTTTTTGAAAAGGTTGGCCAAAGTTGCAGGGCTTATGTTCATTAGAGGCCTTAATTTTAATTTGTAAGTTCACATGCAGCATTAATAAGCGCGTACCCACTCGTGTCTCCAGGGGGGCATGCATTGAATATGAATTATAAAAGTTATTGTATCTGTGCAACTTAGATTATATATTCTAATATTTAAAAAAAATCAAGCGCCACAACTATTTGTTAGCGTGAAATGACATTTGCCAGTTTGTGGGCGTGCATTCAATTTGAATCATCAAATAACTTTTTTTGCAACTTTAGATTATAAATTAAGATTACCGTTGTTTAAGGATTTTTCAAACTCAAATTCCTTGACTTAAGGGTTAGTATGAGGCTTACCACCCATATCGCATAAATGGGTTCACTTAACAAATGTGTCCCCTGTTTCTGAAAAGGTCAGCAAAAGTTGCAGGGCTTATGGTCATGAGAGGCTGAAATTTTTATTTGTAAATACACATGCAGCATTTGTAAGCGCAAACTCACTCGTGTCTCCGTGCAGGAGTGCATTGAATATGAATTATAAATGTTAATGCGTCTATGCAACTTAGATTGTATATTGTAATAATACTTTAAAAAAATTAAATGCCGCAATAAGTACGGTTTCATATAAAAAGTTGACCGAATCGATCGTCATTATTTCTAAAAAATACATGTTATAACTGGTTGAAGTATAATTTTGAAATAAATAAAGAATATAGGTAGGTACTCAACGGAATTCAACCGAAAAATAATCGACTTGGCAATGGCAACGATGGCAACTTTGAAGCCTGTTGAAGTGCTGGCAATTTATTTGAAATTCGAATGTCAAAATGAGTTTTGTTTCTCGCATAGGTTTTACATAAAAAGGTGTTGTGATTGATCATGTTTATTTATTTAAAAAACAACAATTTAAAATCTACTAATGATGAGGAAGCACATCCCAAGTCCTGAACAATATTTGTTGTGAATATGACGTGCATCTGTTTAGGAGTTCTTCAGTTTGAATGCCATTAACGCACAACTATTTTGTATGGGGAGGCCGTTGCATTTTATAAAGATAAGGGATATAAGACTAAGTATAACAAAACCAAGTGTAAATATTATATGCTGAATCTTTTCGGGGGTAGTCGGCTACTTCCGGTAGCGGTCAGGGGTCTTCGGCACCACCGGCGATACAGCTTTCACTACATACCAGGCTACCGAGAACGCCCGAACCACTCCGGAGCGGCTCCAGACGGAGTGGACCGACAACGCCGGACGGTCCTGCAAGAAATCTATGGCGGAGATTGCCGAAGACCCCCGACCGCTACCGGAAGTAGCCGACTACCCCCGAAAAGATTCAGCACATAATATTTACACTTAGTTTTATTATAACGTTATAACTCTAAAGGTCCGAAGATGGCTTCCCTTGCGAGGCCGAAAATTCACCTATTAAATAATAAAAATCAAACGATGTTTCCAAAAAACAAAATCATATTCCACGTCGTGAAAAAAATTATCTAAATATATACATATATGTTTAGATAAAAAATTTCACGACATGGAATATGATTTATTTCTTTATTTTAACGATGTTTCCAAAAAACAAAAAAATAAATCATATACATATATATATCTAAAAATCTAAATCTTAATCTTAGCTGCAAAGATATGTATCATTTGAGATTCATATTAAATGTATTCCCACAAGCAGACACGCATAATTTCGCGCTTACACATGCCGCATGTGGACCTACAATAAAAAAAAACTCAAATGAACATAATCTCTGCAACTCTTGCTGACCTTCCCTGAAACAGGGGTGAAATTGGCAAAGTGAACCATTTTTTACAGTATGGGTGGTCAGCCGCATACCAACCTATCAGTCAAGGAAAATAAATAATTAATAATAATAGAAATATATAATTAATAATAATACAATAAATGAATAATAATAGTAATATTTAAGATGCTTTGTAGTCTTTACCATTCACCGAACTACCTACCATAAAAAATAATAAAAACTTACCGGTGTATTGATAATTCGTAAAAAAAAATTACGGACTTTACGTTTAAAATTTCCATTGAATTTCTTTGATATCACCCTGTGTCGGTTCATCTTACTAGGCAACGTATTGCTTTGAAATTCCGTAGACAACAACAGCTGTTGAGAATGCCTTTTAAAGCATTATAATATTATACTTGTAGCTCCTGAAGACAACCTATTGGTTTAGGTTCTTACCACGCAGTCCTAATTTGTTTGCCTAGACAAGTCTTATACAACCTAAAGCAATTTCAACATTATTTTACTTTATGGTTCTAACAATATTAAAAAGATAACCTTTAGCTCTCACTTTAGCAAATGCCAACCTCTCTAGAACGTAATCAGGAATATTAGGCAACCTTAAGATCATCGGACTATAAGCTCTTGAAACTTAAGTCACAATAACGTTAATTTAACCTCTTGTCAGCAACTTCTACGTTGAAATAATAACCAGTTGGTTTTTGGACGTATAAGTTATCCTCAAGCCATTTATATGACCAAATAGCAAAGCATTAACCTTTTTATGAGCCTTATAAGACCTAAAGACAATTTTCACAACTTAGGACGACTAAAGTGGTTACTTGGGTTTATAGGTTGGTAAACGGCTTGACTTATGTCAAGGAACATCCACAACGTGAGTGTTTACTCGAATATTCTAAGTAGAATGTCCTGGCGAAATCTCCCATGTGCCAGTTCTAAATATTTCGAGAATAACCCTTATTCTTACCCATAAATAGAGACCGAGATGCTTTGTAGCAGATAAACAGATACTATGAACTATATACAGTTCAAAAGCAACTCCGAGATTCACTTTAAGAGCTATAGATTGTATATTCATTTGAGTTTTAACAGAAAGAGAATAATCCGAATTGTTTTGGATGGTGCAACTTGAGGGCACTCGGACGTCCCAGGAAGCAGTGGGCAGACAATGTCGAGGCCGACGCGGAGGTGCTTGGAGTGAGGGGACCATGGAGGGAAGCAGCACAAGACAGAGAGTCCTGGAGGATTACGGTGCGTGAGGACGTCAGAATTCAAGGCCTGTGAGTGAAGTAAGGTGATGCTTTGGTTTTAATTTTGTAAGCACCCATGCAGCATGTGTAAGCGAGCAGCAGTCTATCTTTTTCAAGCGCTCAGATCATATACAAATAGATGGATAGTATATATTGTTATGATGTATGAGGTTGGTATGAGGTTGACCACCCATACTGTAAAAAATGGTTCACTTTGCCAATGTCACCCCTGTTTCAGGGAATGTCGGCAAGAGTTGCAGGGCTTATGTTCATTTGAGGTTTGGATTTTATTTGTAAGTACACAATCAGCATTTGTAAGCGCGAACTACACGTGTTTGTTTGTGGGCATACATCTGAGAGCTTTGAATGAATATATCCTTGCAACTTAGATTATAGATTATTATAGATGTACGGGTTTCATCTAATACAAATTAGCGATTATTTATTTTGCACAATATATTTCAGATACAGGTCACATTCGGTTCGTACACAGAGTTGATTTTGAACTGTATATAGTCCATAGTATCTGTTTATCTGCTACAAAGCATCTCGGTCTCTATTTATAGGTAAGAATAAGGGTTATTCTCGAAATATTTAGAACTGGCCCATGGGAGATTTCGCCAGGACATTCTACTTAGAATATTTGAGTAAACACTCACGTTGTGTATGTTAATTACCTACACAATTACCTACATCTAGAGACTTCCAACACTCACACAGACACACAATTACCTACCTACATCTAGAGACTTCAAACACTCACACAGACACACAATTACCTACATCTAGACACTTCCAACACTCACACAGACACACAATTACATATTCGCAACATATATTTGCAACTTGAATTATTGATCAAGTAAGTAGGTACTTATTATAAAATATTGAATAATTTTACATCAGAATAATAAATCGATGGAAGCTATTAGCTGACATTGTCAACGACAAAGAAGTTTATAACAATAGGTAAATTGCCTTTTCATCGCTTATCTTTATTCTTCTTCAATCGTTTTGTATAAAATTGCACAAAACCCATAAATCCTACAACAATTTTGAAATGTTTTATATGAAGTGACAGGCAAAATACCTTGAAAATAACAGAAAAGACTTCAAAATAATTGCGATTTTTAAGTAAACTTTGTACTTTGCCATTCAATCTAAAAATAAATATTTTGTTAGGTCATTTTTCAAGCAGGTTAGTAGTACTTGCGTCTTTTCAAACGATGCGATGGGTCGAAAGGAGGTCTCTATCTGATAATCACTGCCGGCGACAAAATTTAAAAAGTTTTTTTTTATATTTATAATCTTGTACACTCTTTGTTCCTTCCTGTTTTATATCTATAATATTGAATAATTTTTGTTCCTTCCTGTTCCTGAAAAGGTCGGCAAGAGTTGTAGGACTTATGTTCATTTGAGATTTTATGTTGTAAGTCAACATGCGGTATGTTTATTCGCGAAGTTATACATGTCTGATACGGCAATGCATGTAATATCAACCTTAAATATAATATATCTTTGCAACTAAGATTAAAGATAGTGAATTTTGTCGCCAGGCAGTGAAAATCAGATCCGCTCTTTCGACGCATCGTTTGTAAAGGCGGGATTGGCTAGCCGGAAACCGGAACGTGAGAAAATACACATACATTTACGCTTGGAGGGCTCTGGCCACCCCCAGTGAAATGGAAACAGAGCTACAACGACAGTTAACAATTATAAACGATAAAACCATCCAAATATCGAATTGCTTCCTCATTGACTTCAGTTCCTTGACTTATAGGTTGTTATGCGGCTGACCACCCATAATATAAAAATTGGTTCACTTTGCCAATGTCACCCCTGTTTCAGGGAAGGACGGCAAGAGTTGCAAGGCTTATGTTCATTCGAGATTGGGTTTTTATATTGTAGGTCCACATGCGGCATGTGTTAGCGCGAAATTATACATATCTGCTTGTGGGAATGCATTTAGTATAAATCTTAAATGATATATATCTTTGCAGCTTAGATTAGATTAGATTAGATTGACTTTTTATACTCAGGAAGTTATTTTCTTTTATGACAAATACATGACTTCTTTTGTTAACATCGATATGAAATAACAAACAGTAAATAAAAAATGTTGTTATTATCCATGTGTAGGTGTATCTATTTAGAGTTTTGCAATTTATTAAATAATTCTTTTGTATACCACACATGAACGTGTTACATGTTAGAACGACACAGTGACAAAACGACAAATGACATAACGACACATGATAAAACATCACGAAAGTACAGCACAATGACAAAACATCGCAGGACAAGACCGTTTCATGTGCCGTTTTTGGTATGTTCTTTTTTAAGTATGTGATTTTTTGTCATAGTGATGTATTTTCTGCGTTGTTTTATTATAGTGATATTTTGTCATGTGATGTACTGTCATTGTGATGTTCTGACATGTGTTGTTCTATCATGTGTCGTTCTGCCATGTCTTGCTATGTCATGTGTCGTTCTGTCATGTGTCGTTATGGTATATGTCGTTTTATCATTGTGGCGTTCTATCCTGTCACCACATGAACGTTAAATACCCATAAATAAGTGGATTGCATCAAATTACAATTATACAAATGCTAGAGCTATTGTGTCTGATTCCATCGATAGCTCAGTGGGTAGAATGCTTGTATTCCATGCCGATGCCTATGGTTCGTTCCCCACCGAGCGTGTCAGAAATGGTTTCCAGTTTCGGTGTTTAATTCAAATAAAAAATGAGAACCTACCCTCTCGAAGTCAGAGAAACTTTCACTTCATGTGAAGTGGTCGATTTCAGGCTGCTCCCCTATACAATCTATTACCCTCATGAAAAATCTAAGTTGCAAAGGTAAATTGAAAATTAATGTAACTACGCTCATAAGAAGACACATGTAAGTTTGCGCTTACACATTCAGCATTCTGCATGTGTACTTAAAAATATATTGTTACGATTTTAGGGTTCAAAAGTCTTTCAATTAAAAATACTGGTCTTCTTATAAAGTTGTTTATTTTACACTTTTAATAATTTATTTTCACAAAGATAGTCTCGACTATTCCATTACACTTGGTTTCTGTTCACTGGTTAAGTTAGTTCAATGTAGTTGTAAAGCTCGTAGGATACTGGCTCTGCAAGCAACTTGCACCCTTTTTATACTCTTCAAAACAGTACAATCTAGATCTATATTCGCTAGACAGTTCCAGAAAAGCGTAGTCATCATTATTTCTCGGTGCTTCAAGTATTTTATTCAATGATTCCTACCCACACAATACAATACAGAATTCCTATAACTATAACTAATACCTACTTATTTTAAATATTTTTATTTCATATTTACATAACAATATAATTACAAAACCTCACACGAACCTTGCACCTGAATCCTGGGTAGTTTTGCAAAAGTGAACCGTGTTTTCACAGCGTGGGGGTCAACCTCATACCGACCTATTCGTCCGAAGGAAATATCGTTTCAATGTTTATTGATGGAGAATTTAACTACTTTTCACAAAAATAGATTGAAAGCCTCATACAAACCTATCAGTCAAGGCACCCTCCTTATCTTTGAAAAAAAAATATTATTAAAATAATATGATGCGAGGGTTTGGGCATGTAGAAAGAATGGATGTTGAAATATTTACAAAAAATATCGGAGGAAATGTGGAAAGGAAAAGAGGGAAAGGAAGATCGGGAAAAGTATGGATCAGATTGGTGAAATTGAGAAAGAATTAGATGTACATAGCGAATTTAAAAAAAGGAAAATTATTGTTCGTTTGTACGTGAGCCTAGGCACGCTGGTTGGTGTGTTTGACGTCTCTGGTATAGCAATGCTCTAGTACCATCCACTATGGAAGTATCTACCATGTTCTCGAACATGTAAGAATCGTCTGTGCCTCACATATAAATACGAGCAAAGATTATGTGAGACGGACAGAGTCGCTTTGACCATTGTAACGCGGAGACGTGTAAGCAGAGAGGGAAGAGCGAACAGTACATTGTAATGTGATTGTAACCGATATTGTAAAAAATAAATCTTGAAAAATAAATTTGAATCGCAATTGAATAAAAAGAACCCCAAGTCAAAACATAACAGTATGAAAAAGGTGATGGATATGAATGAATTGAAAGAGGTATGCAGAGATAAGAAAAAGTCTAGGCAAATCTGTACCCTAGCGGAATGGCGACAAAGTTACAGCTACAGTGAAATGTAACAAGAAGTCAGATGCAGTATGAAAATGACGAAGTAGGAAATACCATCACTTGATTATCACCAACTTACATAGTCATATACTGTATTAATTATTATTATGATAGATCGCATTAATTTATTTATGTTTTCTGGAAATCTTTTTTCAAGGTCGTCGTCTGACACTCGAGATATTTTCCTCATGACATATCTTGCAGAGCAGTGGCTCCCAACATTGAATTATTATAATATAGAGGAGTAGATGTTAACTGATGGGGCTTCCACACGCTTGCCAACCCATCACAAGTCAAGCGCACAGTGTGTCGTCTAGAACATGCTAGCTGGACAAAATTAGTCCATTAGACAAATTTTTGTCCAGCTAGCATGTTCTAGACGACACACTGTGCGCTTGACTTGTGATGGGTTGGCAAGCGTGTGGAAGCCCCATTACGGCATCCCCGGTCCTGTCAAACACAGCAGTGGTGTATTCATACAAAACGGTACCACGACAAAATGTCCACCAATTTTTTTTTATATGATGTACGATTTATATATTATATGATTTTGTACATTTTTCGGTGGACATTCTGTCGGTGGACATTTTGTCGAGTGGACATTCTGTCGGTGGACATTCTGTCGGTGGACATTCTGTCGGTGGACATTTTGTCGAGTGGACATTCTGTCGGTGGACATTCTGTCGGTGGACATTCTGTCGGTGGACATTCTGTCGGTGGACATTTTGTCGGTGGACATTCTGTCGGTGGACATTTTGTCGCGTGGACATGTTGTTGGTGGACATTTTGTCGCGTGGACATGTTGTCGGTGGACATTTTGTCGCGTGGACATGTTGTCGGTGGACATTTTGTCGCGTGGACATGTTGTCGGTGGACATTTTGTCACATGAATCAATGACTCCGAACCTTTTTTCGACAGCAGACTACTTCGTTTTCTTTTGATCAAGGACCAATTATATTATTTTGTAGTAAAAAATATTAGGAGGATATATTTGGTGAGCGCTGTTTTTTTGTAAAACACACCAAATTCATATTAAATGCAGTAATATGAATTTTAAATGTCATTATATCTTTGCAACTTAGATGATATATTAAAGTAAGTACCGTTCCTTGACTTATAGGTTGGTATGCGGCTGACAACCATACTGTAAAAAATGGTTCACTTTGCCAATGCTACCCCTGTTTCAGGGAAGGTCGGCAAGAGTTGCTGGGCTTATGTTCATTTGAGATTGGGTTTATATATTGTACATACGTAGAATGTAGGTTCACACGCGGCATGCTTGAGCGCGAACTTAAACGTGTCTGCTCGTGGGCATGCATTTAATATGAATTTTAAATGTCAATGATCGGTACGTAGTTCAGTGGTAGCACTTCGGACTCTGAATGGGAAGGTTGTGTGTTCGATTCCCGGCGGAGCACAAAAAATACATATAAATAGATTTATATTTTCAAATTTGCTCTTAGCTGGGTTGAAAAATTCATAAACCTTTACCAATGACCGGTCACCAAAGGTCCATCCAGCCTTACAGCAACTGGGTCTTGCTTGAGAATTGGCGCTTTGTAGCGACGACGACTAAGCTCGTAAAAAGGTCGATAGCTCAATTGTTAGAATGCTTGCATTCCATGCCGAGAGCAAGAGTTCAATCTCAAGGCTTACTCAGCCTTCACAATAAATGAGAACCAGCCCCCTCGGGAGCTGGGAAACCCCCGCTTCAACTGAAGTGGTTGGTGTAAGGCCGGCCCTCTTACCTGTAAAAATAAATAGGTCCCGAAGCACCACATGCGACCCCTTCGGGGACAACGCAGGCAAGAAGTTACGCTATATGTGTAGCTTAGTTGCATTTTTATATGTCTTTGCAACTTAGATTATAGCATGAATCTGAACACAAACTACTCCGCTTCAGGTTTCCCCGGTTGGGAACCACTGGTGTAATGCCGGTACATGTGTGGAACCTGCAATGACGAGCTAAAATTAAGGAAGTAACATAAAGTGACATTAAAAAAACGCATCTTTTTATAACCAAATATCATGTTTGTGTTTTTTTCCTGTCGCAAATGAGTCGTATAGAGCTAACCGTTCCGTAGTCTGGTGGTAACGCTTCAGACTCGTAAATGGAAGGTTGTGGGCTCGAATCCCGGCGGAGCACAAAAAATATACCATTTATATTTTCAAATAATATTGTAAAAATGGTTCACTTTGCCAAGAGTTGCAGGGTGTATGTCCATTGTCCATTGTCCATTGGGATTTGGTTTTTATGTTGTAGGTTCACATGAGGCATGTGCAAGCGCGAACTTGTACGTGTCTGCTTGTGGGAATGCATGTAATGTGAATCTCCAATGTAACATATCTTTGCAACTTAGATTAGATTAGATTAGAATAAAGACCGATCACTCCAGCCTTCTTGGGTCTCCATATATTTTTTAGTTCTATACGACTCATATATGTATAATAAGATGAAAATTAAAATATTATCTGGTACTAAATAATTGTACATTCACATCTCACAACAGAAGACGTTTCCTTACTTTTGCAGCTTTCCCGGAAACAGAAGTAACAATATCCGGTCATTTTAAACTAAGAATGGTGAGTCAGGAGTCTTATACTAAATAATTAATAGTGTGTTTAATTAATTTGGTATCTACACATAAAAAAATGTTTATATGTACCTACTTATATAAAACAAAATACATCAAAAATGCATTCAAAACGGGTTTTATTTGTACAAAAGTCGACTGCATTAAAATTTTACTGAAAATATTCCAACCCTTCTAACATAATCGATAAAAACATAAGCAGGTATTTTAGCGAATAGACTTGAAACCAAATCCATAGACAATGAAATTGTAATATCACACGGTCGGGTTGCTAGGGAAAAGGAAAAATAACTTTTTTATTGGTTGCTCAGGAATCATTATCACATTTGACTTTTGCCCGCCGAAAAAAAACTATTGGATAGTCCATTGGATAAACTGGGTAAAAAAGAATAAAATTTTAATGCAAAAAAGGAGTCCAAATGAGTAGGTACTTACTTACTTAAATTAAAACGAAAAAAATGTGTTGGTGTTGTGTAAAAAACATAAGATTATGTTGAGTGACAAGAAATAAATACATGATTAATTCAGTAGGTAAAAAGTATTTTATTTTTAATATCACATTAGGGTATAGGTATCTGATCGATGGCCTTGAATATTTCCTTAAACAACACTAAAATAAATTAAGAAAAATGTCGAAAAAATCATGAGCTTTGGGAGTTAATAATCTAAATATTTAATTTTTTTAAATTAATTAATTTAATTTAATTTAATTAAATCTAAATCATTAGGAAAATATTTTTACAATGTACATAGATTTAAAGTACAGTAATCCCCCGACTTACGCTACCCCGTTTTACGTGAATTCGGAGGTACGCGATTTTTGGAAAAAACTGTGTCAATTTTTTTTCACCACAGAAACCGAAAAAGAGTTGGTATAATAGAAAAAGTGATCGATATTGCCAAACAATTAAATTTAGAGGTGGATGCTGATAAAATCCAAGAATTGCAGGATTCATACGATCAAAAGCTGACCACCCATACTATAAAAAATGGTTCACTTTGCCAATGTCACCCCTGCTTCAGGGAAGGTCGGCAAGAGCTGCAGGGCTTATATTCATTTGAGATTGGGTTTTTATATTGTAGGTCCACATGCGGCATGTGCAAGCGCGAAATTATGCGTGTCTGCTTGTGGGAAGGCATTTAATATGAATCTCAAATGATACATATCTTTGCAGCTTAGATTAAGATTTAGAAGAGCCAAGTGAAAATCGGTATTATGAGACCATTCATTTACAAGACTTGATCCTTAGATCTAGATTCGTATCCCATATGCATAGAGAATTTGGTGTAGTTAAGATCATCAAGAATAAGGTGGTCCAGCAAATTTAGAGTGAAACTTTTCATGAAATGGCACTTTAAATAAATAAATAAAATCCTAATTAGTCCTAGGCTCACAATTTTATTTGTCATTCCAGACCTCTATACATCATCCCAAAAGGATAAAAACTAGCAGTCTTCAAGAAATAGGAACCTCTAGTTGTGTTCTGGGACGCAAAACCCATCAAAGCAGTCCTGTTCTCTGGACAATCATTGTTCAAAAAATTAGTCCAACTTTCACATTTTGTGGCAACGAATGCCTCTTCATTATCCATAGACTCCGCATAAAGCAGAGCACTTCTTCTGTGACTGCAAGTCAAGATGGAATTCTCACATCCAGGTTGCTCCCCGATGTTTCCATTGACATAGAAATCTGCATGTCCTGTGCCGTCCCTTCCAACGCTCAGTAAAGTAGTGTGTATGACATCAACGTATTGCGCATCTTCCATTGTCAACCTAGCTGTCAAATGTGACGCAAAGCAAAGTGTAGGCGGTTCTAGAGCAGTTATCCTCGGTAACAGAACTCCAGTCTTTCTTGTATAGTATCTAGCACCAAGTCCTGCAATGTGTGATCCTAAACTGTAACCTATAATGTGGATATCATCAGGAGAAACACCTTTTTTAACAAACTTAACAATAAACCTTCCTAGGAATTTCCCTAAACGAGGCGCTAATCCTGCTCCCCAAGTATACGATTTGTAAGTGTATTCACTTGTATCGAAAGACAAGAAATTGTATCCACCTCTTTGTATGTATTTCAAAGCTATGTTTTCTATCTTTGGTTCGTATGGCTCGTCGTTATAGCCGTGGACAAAGATGATGGTTTTCTTTTGAGGGTCTACCAGCCTTGACTTCAGTAGATGCTCTGGGGCGTCATGGATATCAAACTTGTGAAAGCCTTCTTCGTCGTAGACGTACATCCTGATGAAATCACTGTTGACTGAACTGTCCAAAATCGAAAACTGCTTTCTGTTGATATTTTCGCCTGAAACCAAAAACAATAAAAATATATTACATTTATAAATGTTACAACTTCAAATGAAATGTGAAGGTTATAATCGAAACACATATGGAATAGAGTCGGAGAGTTTTTGGCACGGATATGGATGTTAAAATTTTATTTAATTTTCGGCGGGCAAACGTCACCTATGTAACTAGGAACCGAAACCAATAACAGATTCTTAGCTATCCTTCGCCCTAGACGCCCTAGACGCCCTAAACGCCCTAGTCCATGTGACGTCACTACCTTTTAAATTACAAAGTTTTGACATCGGTAACAACATTCACAATATAGGGCTCCATTTTCTAGCTTTTCCTGTAAAAGCTTACTTGTACTCCTAGGTACTTACATTTTTCTTATTTTTGTACTTACTTTTCTCAACGAAAAAAAACTAAATTTGTTTTTAAATTAATTGTTGAAGATGATTTATAAAAAAAATGCTCACTTATTTCATTCATCAACTAGAAATAAATTAGTTCGATTAATAAACTCCCAATTACCAAGAACATGAAATTGCTACATAAATAAACTTCAAGCTAATCTACGTCACTTTAGCAAGCAAGACCTAGTTGCTGTAAAAATGGATGAACCTTTTTTCTCGTTGATAATGGTAGATAAAATTTTCAAACATACAAAGATGGAAATCGAACCCTCTAAGTTATAAGTCCGAAACGTTGGCCATTCGATTACGACCAATCTTTGTTAAGAGTTAGTCAAACTGATTGTCCTATTAGACTAAAAATTGATTTATTTTGCGAATGTCACCTCTGCTCAGGGTTTGTTTGTCAAAAGTAGCAGGGTTTTTATTCACTGGAGATTTGAGTGTTTTATTAATTTAGTACACATTCAGCATGTGTAAGTGAGAGTACACGATTTACATGTGGACAGACCTTTAATACGAATCTTCTAATCTAATCTAAGTTGCAAAATATAAGTAACATTAGAGATTCACATTATAAGCATTTTCACAAAACAGACATGTTAAGTTCGCGCTTAAACATGCCGCATGTAGTCCTACAATATAAAAAACCCGAATCTCAAATGAACATACACCCTGCAACTCCTGCCGACCTTCCCTGAAACAGGGGGGACATTGGCAAAGTGGAGCATTTTCTACAGCATGGGTCAGCCGCATACCAACCTATAACTTATAAGTCAAGGAACATACACAACAAATTACATTTTTAAAATCAACAAATTATAACATGTGTGGACATCAAAAACTAACAGAAAACACAATTTAATTTACAAAACCCTAGCCGCCAACACAACATCACAGATTAACCGTCATTTCTTTCTGTCAATATTAAATGTCCATATTTCTTTTCAACTCAGATTACAGATTAGGATACACATGTAATACTCACATTTTCTGGAAAGCTCGTGCGTTATCCCTTGAGCCAGATCGTTTATAGAAAAACTTGTGGGAGCACTTTGAAAGAAGAAAAATCCCCAACACCCACGAAAATCATTCACGATAAATATAAAAATCAGAGCAAGGATCATATTTCTTCTTAAAACTTCCATTATATATTTTTTCCTAGGTAATTAAGTGTTAAATTTTTACAAGGATTTCTGATACTCTTCTCAGTTGAATTAAAATAAATTGATTTGTAAACAAACTTCGGAAAATGCGGTATGATCTGTCGCGGTTCCCGACTATGTTTCAAATGAACTTTATGGCTCATGGTGAATCACTGAATGGTGGACTTATAATAATACCTTTAAAATCGTAAGACACTTTTCCTCACAAGCATTTTACTCATCACAAAGTACCTTCATGATGCACAGCGACAAACACGAACAAACGCAATTTCGAACGACAATGCTTGTTTGTAAAAGGTTACAAAAATAAGAAAGAGACCGTCTAGAGGCATTCGAGATGCAGTTTAGGGAAAGATGACTAAAACATCACAACGCAACTAAGCTACACATATAGTTTAACTTCTTGCCGTGTTATTCCCGAAGGATTTCGAATGTGGCGAGTAGAACATGTTTATTTTATTATATTGTTACGAAATTAGGGTTCAAAAGTCTTTCAAATTAAAATACACAGGTCTTCTTATACAGTTATTTATTTTACACTTTTACATAATTTATTTTCACAAAGCTTTCTCGACTATTCCACTTGGTTTCTGCTCACTGATCAAGTTAGTTCTATGTGTTTGTAAATCTCGTATGATACTCCTGGCCCTGCAGGCCACTTGCACCCTTTATACTCTTTAGAGCAGTACAATCTGGACTTATAGTTGCTAGCCAGTTCCAGAAAGGCATAGTAATTATTATTTCTCGATGCTTCACGTAATACCTAGAGTCTTCTCCACAACCATCAATCCTACCTACCAATACAATACAGGATTCTTATAATTATAACAAATACCTACTTCGCCTAGAGAATTCTACACTTATACACAATTATCGATCCTACCCACCAATACTTATGAGGATTCTTATAACTATAACTACCAATACTTATTTCAATATTTATATTTAATATTTACATAACAATATCTATTTACTTTTTATATCCACTTTACTTTTTATCTATTTATTTTATAATATCAAGTAAGTGTGCCGGCCTTATGCCAACCATTTCAGTTCAAGTGGGGGTTTCCCAGCTCTCGAGGGGGCTGATACTCATTTCATGTGAGGGGTGAGTAAACTTTGCCGGTACTTTATTTTGCGGTTTGAAATGAACATCTTAACGGGAAATCATTTCTGACACCCTAGGTGAGATTCGAACCCGAGCTCTCGGCATGAAATGCAAGCACTCTACCAACTGAGCAATCTACCGGCCATCGTGGGTTGAAAGGAAGTCCAACAAAAAGTGTTTCAAAAGAAGAAAGAAGAGAGGTTATAAGTCACATTTCGAAGAGGAAATCCAAACTAATAGGACACTCGATCGCACTTTTTGAAAAATCTGTTTGAAGCAAATCGTCTTATTCGCAGCTCAAGAGGATGATGGCAACCAACAGAGACAGATGGCTCGTACAGCAAGGCACTGCCTTTAGAAGATGATGAAGTTTATATAATGATTAAAAAATAATAATTCTCCTTGTACTTGTATCCAGTTGTTATTCTGCTAAAGGTGGTTTTGGTATGAGTCACAGAGCTTATGTTCATATGAAGTATGAGTTTTTATTTTATAAGTAGGTACACGTGCCGCAAGAGTAATCGCGAACTTTCAGGTGACTGCTTGCGGGCGTGTATGAAATATGGTTTTAAAATGTTTCACTACCTTTGCAACTTTAAATATTAAAGATAGATAAATTTGAATCGAAAGAATATAGGAACAAGTCTTCAGGATACATACAATATTGCAGTTACCCATTTTCGATACTAAACTTTACATATTATGTATGTAAGTACGATATCTGGAAAAACAGCGCCTGTCAACTATAATTTAAAAATACTTAAAAAAACACTTGAATTTTCACACGTTTCAGTAGATATACAACGCTTGAGCGCTTTCTATCCATATCCTTAGGAGCCAACCGATATCGGACGATGACTGGATAACAGTCGAAAGCGCTCGAGCGTTATATTCTCAAACTCGTGAAAACAAATAATATTTTTAAATGTTTTTTAAAATTAATATTTTAGAAATTAATTTACACCCCGCAATGTATCAACATTAGAAAACTCATGTTAAATAAATGGGCTCGATACAAATTTGAATTTCAAACTTTTTTCTCGGCGGGAAAACGTCACACTTGTATGGGACTGCTGTCCACAGCAACCCGGCCGTGTGATGTCTTATATTTTAAATGTCAATTTATGTGCTTAGTCCGTTCGCAGAAAAAACATATTTTCAAAAAAATATTGACATTTTAGTCAAAAGACATCAACGCACGGGGCTGACACAAAACCAGTTATTTTTAAAATGTGATAAATAAAGCAATTAAAACAATTACTGGACAAGTGTGAAAATAAATGTGTAGTTCTTTGTTACAATATCGCAAATAACATTGGTTCTACCTGATGAATCATATATGTATGTATATATTAATATTTCATGATCTTTATCATTTCTTAAGTACATTAACCCTCCTGTATTTTTTTTTTTAAATCTTATCGTACAAGCGAAATTGACCAAGTTCATTATTTTGTTCATAAAATGGAATTCTTCGCAAATCTCTTTTTATGATTATCCCTTGACTGATTGGTTGGTATGAGGCTGACCATCCATGCTGTAAAAAATAGTTCACGTTTCTTCAGACATCCCTCTTATTTCAGGGAAAATGATTCAGAGGGTATGTTAATATGAGGTTTGGGTTTTCTTTTGTGAGTACAACATGTGTAAGCGCGAACATATACGCGTTTACTTAAGGGTGTGAATTAAATTAGAATCATGATATACTCGTATCTTTTTAGTGTAGATTATAGATTACTAATGAAATGGAAGCCTGACAATAAATTCCAAAGTGATTTTCAACTTAAGATTTTTAAATTAGTGTAATTAGAAAATGATTCACTTTGCCAATGTCACCCATGTTTCAGGGAAGGACGGCAAGAGTTGCAGGGTGTATGTCCATTTGAGATTTGGTTTGTATACGTTGTAGGTTCACATGAGGCATGTGCAAACGCGAACTTGTACGTGTCTGGTTGTGAAAATGCATGTTATGTGAATCTCCAATCTTTGCAACTTAGATTAGATTAGATTAGTGTTTAAAATGACCATCGCATAATAAAGTGAAAAAACAGTTAAATTTAGCTAATTTAACATTTTTTAATTGGTTATTTTTACTTGTACGATGTTGAGATAATTCACCAAGTAAAGCTTACTGAATTATTCAAATTGGAAATAAACTAACAGAACGTAAAGCTGCAAGCTATTACCGCGAGTATAAACATTACGGGAATACTTGGCCATCGCGTGAAAAGAAATGTAATGAGGTTAAAGAGTAGTACATATTTTAATTTTCATACAATTTTCCGTCCGGTCCGCGATGCTTGAATATTTGCACGAAGCTTTGTACTCGAGCGCATTTCTCATTTTGTTTATTCGTAGGATCACAAGAAGAATTTGCATTCATCTTCAGTTCATTAAATCCTCATGTCCTGCAAATGAGAACTTACATAGCAGAGGCGAACACTCCACACAGTAAAACGTGGACAAGAGACCCTGAAAATGCATTTCCTATTTAGGTAGGTACTCAATTACCTTAAAAAATAAGATTTTATATTTTAAAACATGATAATTTAAATTGAGTAACTATTCTCTTGACTCATATAATTTTTCATTTTCGTCATTGAAGAAAAATGCCAAATTAGATACGTGGTGCTTACTTTAACTGCTTTAACTGCACCTCACTCTTTAACTGCACCTCACTCTTTAACTGCACCTCACTCTTTAACTGCACCTCACTCTTTAACTGCACCTCACTCTTTAACTGCACCTCACTCTTTAACTGCACCTCACTCTTTAACTGCACCTCACTCTTTAACTGCACCTCACTCTTTAACTGCACCTCACTCTTTAACTGCACCTCGCTCTGCCACCATTCCGCTAAGGGCGGCCAGACCTCCTGCATAGTTGCTTCCATTTACTCCCATCCTTGCATACATTTTTCAATTCATTCAAATCCATAATCTTTTTTATACATTTTCTTCCATTTTTAGTCGCTTTGTTGCGTTTTATTATTACTTGGATAATTTATTTGGTGAGCGCTGTTCTCGTCACAGCTCAATTGAGCCTTCTATTTTTTGCCTGTAGATCGGCAAGGAATATCTTCTGAAAAAAAAATTATAGCTTATGTTCACTCGTAAAGAACTTCTACCAATCATAAAAATTATGAAAATGGCGCATTGTAAGGAACGAAAATACCTCTATCTCTATCTTATCATACGAAGAAGGACGCATGGTCTCCGAAGGGCATAATGACTGAAACCCCTACGCCAATGCATGATTTCAAATAAGCTGCCATCTTCTATTTTATACATTCTATTTATAGCAGTAGAATACGACTAAAATGATAAATGAGTAGTACCTACCTATTCACTCCTGCATCTCAACATACAGGGAAGAATTGAGAGAAGACAGGCTCCAGGTCGACAACGATCATCATGGTTGAAGAACTTGAGACAGTGGTTTAGCAGAAGCACATGATTCTTCATTCGTGCCGCAGTACCTACCGAAGGTGCAAATCGCTATGATGATCGCCAATCTCCACTAAAGAGGCACAGGAAGAAGAAGAAGAGCGGCAGTAAGTCAAGGAAAAATAGACATGATCATCGCTGGTTTCCTAGATAAGTCGGGCCCTTGAGGTGTGCTACACACGAAAACGGCGCTTTTTAAAAAAATAAATTATCCAAATATATACATATATATAAGTATACTCGTTTCTAAAAGAGGAAGAAGAAATGTGTTAGGTATTGCAAAAATAATGGCCCATCATTTGAAAATCTCTGTCGACAAAATTGACAAAACCATGTACCTAAGTAGGTATTATAAAGAGTCAAAAGACGCAAATACTATAAATATTGCGCAACACTACTGTATAATTTGAATACCTACTCACAGACGTGAATGTTCACTTTAAGGTCAAGATTGGATATTCTCAATCCTATACAAAATGCAACAAAGGCAAAAATAAAATAAATAAGTATGTAGTAAAGCGTGCGAAACATGGCAAGTTCCAATGTGCCAATTTTTGCCATTTTATTTACAGTTGTGCGAAATTGCCATTTACCAAATGATTTTATTAATACGAGTACCTATATAAGTAGCACTTACATGCATTTGTTAGTTTATTAATATTATAATTATATTTCATTTATGTGTACTTTAGCATGGGTACCTATGACATTTAAATATCCTTTGAAATTTACTGAATTAATACGCTAGGGCCGCTTTCCGAAAATTTCGTGTTCCTTGACTAATAAGTTGGTATGAGGCTGGCCCCATGCTGGTCACTGGATGAACTTTGTTTACTTTTGTGAACGTCAACCCGGTTTCAAGGAAAGGCAGCAGAAGTTGCAAAGTTTATGTTCATATGAGGTTTGTGTCAGCCTGTGGGCGTGCATTAAATACCTATCAGCCTAAACTGTCAATATATCCTTGCAACTTAGATTATAGATAAGTTTTAGATAAACTCCTACATGCGCACAAGCATCGGCGTTTGCATGAGGGGAAAAAAAAGGGGAAAATATTGATTTTTTTCCTTGTAGGTATTATATTTAAAATTAATTAATAATATTATGTACTTATGAATAAATAAAAGCGTTAAGTTATTTACTTTTTTGATAAAAGTAGGTAATGAATGAAGAAAATAAATTTATATTTTTAAATATGCTCTCGCTGGGTTGAAAAATTCATAAAACCTTTACCAAAGACCGGTCACTAAAGGCCCATCCAGCCTTACACCAACTGGGTCTTGCTTGAGTATTGCCGCTTTTTAGCGACGACCAAACTCGTAAACAGCACCTTTGCGGCACTACAACAAGTGTCATAGACCCCTAGAATCTAGGGAGTCTCCCGCACAGGATTTCTTAAAAACAAAAATGTGTTTAAAAAACGTCGTCTTCTTCAATGGCTTTACAGCCTATACCTCTCCTTGGCCTCCGCTATCCTCAGCCTCCATCTGTTTTTGTCCTCAGCCACGGTCTTCAGTTTGGCACCAACAGTAACTGTATAGCATCTCTCCTAACCTCGTCCTCCCACCTCAACCTTGGTATTCCGACCCTTCGTCTTCCTCCTGGGTGCCCCATAAAAAAACTCACTTTTAAATAATTTTTGATATACGCCACTTCAACACCAACGGTTTATACGACCCTATTCAACTTGTGTGCGAACTATTAAACTAGTAAATTTATGGAAAATTGTCTATGAAAACAAAAACGTCAAAAATCATTTTGAAGGGTGTTTGTTTTGGTAAATTTATATTGATAATATACACTTTATGTGATTTAAGAAACATTTAAAATGGACAGAAGCAAGGCCCCTTCAATGGGGCGCGGTGCGAAGAGTAAAATGCCCCAATATCCCACGGATCTGTTCGCTTTGGGGTCTAAAAGTACCGGCGCCCTGAATAGGGACGCAGACGCCAAGAGATCCATGCATAAGGCGCAGCCCGCAGCTTGTGAGACCCTTATTTTACTTATTTAGTATTAACAATAATATTCTATGTATACTTTTACTGGATTGATAAATGTAATTTCGTTTTTCAATGTATTTGAAAACATAACCTCAAAGTATGGTTTTAGCACTAAAAATGCATATTTATTAAGTAGTCCTAGTAACAATTTTTTCTGTATGAACAATTTTAGTAAATATCCTCACTATCTTCTTTGGAAATATCTTTACTATCTCTTTCGGGGGGAAAAAAACGCAACTAAGTAACACATATAGTGTAACTTCTTGCCGCGTTATCCCCGAAGGGGTGGCATGTGGCGAGTTGAACCTATTTATTTTTATAGGTAAAGGGGCCGGCCTTATGCCAACCAGTTCAGTCGAAGTGGGGGTTTCCCAGCTCCCGAAAGGGCTGTTACTCATTTCTTGGAAGGCTAAGTAAACCTTGCGGTTATTTTATTTTGGGGTTTGAAATAAACACCGAAACGGGAAGTCATTTCTGACACCCTCGGTGGGATTCAAACCCGAACTCACGGCATGGAATGCAAGCACTCTACCAACTGAGCTATCAACCGGCAAGAATCTTTTTATCTAGATACATACATATATATTTATGTTGCATATAAGTCGTATAGAACCCAAGGCGGCAATCTAGGATATTGTCAAAATTATGTAGATTAAATTATTAGATTATAGATTTATTATAGATGTATATTTTTATTAATTAAGTATATGACAATGTACAAATGGCGTATTTCACAGAGTATGTCATTCATGACTAAGCTACAAATAGTGTAACTTCTTGCCGCATTTGATTCCATACGTATTTAAAAAAAGATCTAGATTGCACAGAAGGCTCTTATTTGTTCTAAAAACTGAGTAAATTTTGCCAAAACCTGTGAGACTTTCTCTTAAGTTATAAATAAAATGGCAGAAATATATTCTTAAATTGCATTTCTGTTGTTTCCTCATTTTCTCTCCCTTTTTTCACGTTCAAAACATGTGTCATGATTTTTCACAGCCACTTCAGAGAGGAAGCGCGAGGCCGCGTCCACTTCCAGCCAGCCCAGCAAGAAGCCCAAGCTGTCCTTCTCAGGGTCTCCTGGGGAGCCCAGTCCCAGCGGGGGCCTGGACATAGACCCCATAGAGCTGGTGCCTCAAGCACTGACCGCCCTCGACAACCAAAACACTGACAAACTGGTAAATAAATCAGCCATTTCTTTTTAGTTGGTAAGAGGAGACTGGAGGGCAAGCAAAACTGTCGCTTCTCAGGGTTTCCAGGGAGTTGAATAGATATTTTTACGAACTATGAAATCAAAGTACCTACAGGCACCTATACGTGTACGATAGTGTGGGTAGAACAATCTGGGAGTAGTCCATGATGGTGATAGTGCATAGAACGACGTTCTGGTGTGAGCGAGATATCAAAGAATGATCAGGAATATGCGAGAAAGATCTCTATTGTACCTATATATAGGGCCTGCAATGGTGCGGAGAGAGATTAGTTGCTCCAAGCATTTTTCCGTGAAGACCAATAAGCAGAAATTATCAATTGTTGTAGAGCTGTGGAGCTGAACTCAGCACAGACCACTATTTGCTATGTGCGAGAATAATGGTAGGGGATTGTAAAAAAGGAAAGAAAAAATTATTGTTAAGAATGAAAAGAATAAAAGTGGAAAATTTGAACGATGACAAGGTGCAAGATGAATATCAAAGTGAGATTGCCAAAAGATTAAATATGGATGAACTACAAAAAATGAAAGATGAAGGATGTGTGGAAAAAGTGTGGCAAATGATGAAGAAAGAACTGACCGAATCTGCTAGAATGACATGCGGAGAAACAAATGTTGGTAAGAAAAAAGGTGATGCCTGGTGGAACGATGGAGTGAAAGAAGCAGTAGAGCAAAAGAAGGAAGCGTATAAGAAATGGTTGAAAGATAAAGGTAATTTGAATTTGGAAATGATGTATATAAGGGCAAAAATGAATACTAAAAAGCTTGTGTATGAAAGTAAGATGGAATTAGAGAAGAAAAATAATGAAAGGGCACAGCAGGACTTCCACACCAACAAAAAAATGTTCTGGAGTTGGGTTCGGAATAATAACGAAAGTGTGGGAGCAACAACTCCGGGCATAAAGAATGCGCAGGGAGTCTTGCTGTGGGATGAAGATGATGTATGTAACAGATGGAAAGAATACTTTGAAGAAATATTAGGACAGGGCAAAAGAAATTTATATAAATGTGACCCTACAAATGAAAGTAATGAGGATATTTTGAAAGAGGAAATAAAAGCAAGCATAAAAGAGCTGAAGAATGGAAAGGCTGCAAGTATGGATGGATTGAATGCCGAGATGTTAAAGGCAGGAGGAGAATGTGTGGTAGAGTGGATGTTTGAATTATGCAAGATGTGTATGAAAGACAGGGTAGTACCGATGGACTGGAGAAAGGCGGTCATTGTCCCTATTTACAAGGGTAAAGGGGACAAGAAAGACTGCCGTAACTTTAGGCCCGTTAGTCTCCTTAGTATACCTGGGAAAGTCTTATGCAAAATTGTCATAAAAAAAGTGAGAATGGCCACCGATCACAGGGTCTCTGATATTCAATCTGGCTTTATGCCAGGACGAGGTTGTGTGGACCAAATCTTTACTCTCAGACAGATTGTTGAAAAACATCTGGCTGTGGGGAGGGTGGTCTACGCAGCCTTCGTGGATCTCGAGAGGGCCTTTGACTCGGTGGACAGATGTATGTTGTGGAATGTTCTCAGGAAGTACGGTGTGAATGACAACCTTCTGAATGTGATACGTGCCATCTATGAAAATAGTTCGGCATGTGTAAGAGTGGATGGGAGATATAGTGACTGGTTTGATGTATATAAGGGAGTGAGGCAAGGCTGCGTGATGAGTCCATGGTTGTTTAATATAATCATGGACAGTTGCATAAAAGAAGCTGGAATATCAGAGAGCGGAGTGAAAGTGGGTGAAACAAGAGTTGGAGTACTTCTTTATGCTGATGATGCTATAGTTTTAGCTGACTCGGCGGAGGAACTCCAAGCGATGTTAACCAAACTGAATGATGCGTTTTGTAAAAATAGCTTGAAAGTGAATGCGAATAAGACAAAAATATTAGTTTTTGACAGGAATGAAGTATGTGAGGAACTTACAGTTAATTTGAATGGGAAAAAGTTGAAGTAGTGAATCTAAATCTAAATCTAAGCTGCAAAGATATGTATCATTTGAGATTCATATTAAATGCATTCCCACAAGCAGACATGCATAATTTCGCGCTTACACATGCTGCATGTCGACCTACAATATAAAAACCCCAATCTCAAATGAACATAAGCCCTGCAACTCTTGCCGACCTTCCCTGAAGCAGGGGTGACATTGGCAAAGTGAACCATTTTTTACAGTATGGGTGGTCAGCCGCATACCAACCTATCAATCAAGGAGTACATGCAATTGATACAATCAAATATATAAAACAAATAAATTCTAAGCAATTAAACAGTAAAAAATTAAAAAGCTACAACACATATTTTTTAAATTTAAAAGCCTTAGCTTTAACCGCCAGCATTACAGATCAACCGCCATTTCTTTCGATCCTTGCATACTTCTTTCATTTCATCCAGAGCCATAACCTTTTTCATACAAGCTCTCCTTTTATTATGACTCTGGATATCCCATTCATTCGCTATTTCGAAAATTTGGTCCATCCATACCTTTCTCGGTCTTCCTCTTCCACGACATCCATCAATTCTCGCAGCATATACTTTCTTCGTCAGTCTTTCCTCATTCATTCTCTCCAAATGTCCAAACCATCTAAGCATACTTCTTTTAATCTTTACTTTCACACTTTCTCTTACACCACATTCCTCTCTAACAAAATCATTCCTTACCCTATCACTCCGTCTTTTCCCAATCATACTTCTTAAGTAGTCCATTTCTACTGTATGGACTTTACTAATCTCACTTTCACTCACCGTCCAGGCTTCACTTCCATATATCAGAGTGGGCACTAGTATACCACCGTGCACCGCCAGTCGAACATTTTTTGAAAGATTCTGGTTCTTGGCGATGCTAGCGGTAGCACCCAGTACGCACCTGCCTTTCATTATTCTTCTTTCAAATTCACCGATCATTCTTCCATCTTTTTCAAACTTACTTCCCAGGTATACAAACTCATTTACGACATCAACATTCATTCCATTAATTTTAAATTCATAATTCATATTTTCATCATCTCTTTCAAAAATCAATACTTTCGTCTTACTTGCATTCAACTTCAAATGGTTACCTAACAAAGCTTCATTCAATCTAGAGAGCATTGTTTGCAATTCTACTGCAGAATCAGATACAAGAACTGCATCATCTGCATACAGTAGAACACTCACTTTGCTCTCTCCTATCATCAATCCACAATCATTAAGTCTAGCATCTCTGACACACTTGTCCATGACTATGTTAAATAGCCAAGGACTCATCACACATCCTTGCCTCACACCCTTATAAACTTCAAACCATTCACTATACTCACCATCAATACGAACACATGCCTTACTATTTTCATAGTTTGCATGCACCGCACCTAGGAGAGCCCCATTCACTCCGTATGCTTTCAAAACATCCCATAACATACCTCTGTCTACTGAGTCAAAAGCCTTTTCCAGATCTACAAAGGCCGTGAACAGCTTCCGCCTCACTGACAATTGTTTTTCAACAAGTTGTCGTAGAGTAAAAATCTGATCAACACAGCCTCTACCGGCCATAAAGCCGGACTGTACAATGAGTTTGACTATTTAGGAAGCAAGTTTGAGGCGAATGGTAAGATGACGAAGGAATTAGAGAAGCGTGCCAGCAAAGGAAGATGCGTGATAGGAGCGTTTGGTAGAATAGCGAAGAATAAAAGGATACCAAAGAAAATGAAAATGGCGGTACACAATTGTTTATTGTTGCCGACCCTGATGTATGGAAGCGAGTCATGGACGGTGAATGAAAGAGAAGTAAATAAGGTATGCACCGTAGAAATGGCTCATTTGAGAAGTATGACAGGAAAAACACTGAAAGATAGAGTGAGAAACGAATGGGTTCTGAATGAATGCGGAGTAAAAGAAAGCGTGAAAGTGAAAGTTCAAAGAAGTGTGATGCGATGGTTTGGACATATTCAAAGGATGAATGAAGACCGACTGACAAAAAGAGTGTATAAAGGGAATGTAATAGGTAAGCGTGGAAGGGGAAGACCTAGAAAAGAATGGATTGATCAGATAAGTGAGATTGCGAATGAATGGAATTTACAGAGTGGAAACAAGAGAAGAGCATGCATGAAAAGAGTGATGAAATTAGATTAGATGAAAGAAGTATGCAGGGACAGAGTCAAGTGGAGGCACTTGTGTGGAGGTACTGGCCACCCCTAGAGGAATGGCGGCAGGATACAAGACAAGACAAGACAAGTTGTAAATTTTGAACCTAACCATGTAAAATAAATTATGGTAAAAGAAATAATTGGAGTTCTATTAAAAGAGAACCCCAAATAAAATCATAACAATATATCCCATATAGCTGGTACCAGAAGCACTGCCCGCGCTCGACAACAACAACATTGACATACTGGTAAGGCAGTCTTGTCATTTCTTCTTCTGCTGCGAGAAGCTTAGTGTGTGCTGAGGGGATGGGTGAGGAGAAATGCCATATAGCTTCTCTTTAATCTAGGGGTGGCATTGGCAAAAGTGAAGCAAGTTTTTATAGCATGGGGATGCCAGCCTCATACTAACCTATTAGTTAGGAAAGAATGATGCAGAATTGTACTACCTTTCACAATAAGAGATTAAAACCCATATTTTTAACCTACTAACCATAGCGTTTTACTAGTAATTTTTAGTTTTCATACATTTGCTTAAAGTGAACATCATTAAGTATAGCGCTTACCAAAATATGTATTAGTTTCTACGCATTTTTTTAGTAGGCGCTATGTTTGAGTGCAAACGTAAAGTTTAATACTTAAGAAATTAATGGTAAAGGATAAAGTGTGTAAGCTCCTTTTCTTTTCATTTCAGAAGCGCTATTCTGCTAAATTACTTACACTAAGGATATCAATCCAAGTTGGAGCTTACTAGCACTTGCGAAAGAACTCCATTGATAAAAAATCACAGTACACCTTGTTTTTGGACACAAATCGCTATCTCGTCGCCTTAAGGTTGAAAGAAATTTAGTAGAATAGCGCTTCAGATAAAAACAGTTATTATTTGACTTGAATCCCTTGTGTTTGTCCTCAGATTGGATTAATAACAGGGGCAATCAGACTATTGAAGTCGCAGCGCTGGAAGCCTGACCCCGTGCTGTGCCACGGCATGATCTACCTGGCCAAGCTGCGGCCGGCCATTTTCGCCAACGAGGTGGTCACCCAGGGCCTCTGTGGCCTGCTCAAGAGGGAGCAAGCAACGGCCTTCAAGAGCAAGGGCAACCCGCTGGTGTTTGTGCTGGCCTGCAGTCTCCTCTACGCTGCGTACAAGGATAATAAAAACTGGCCGGATATTTTCATTAAGGTATTCTAACCTATATTGTATGATAAAGACTGACAAAGAAAGTAATAGCACTGCAAGAATAGATGGATGTTGTGGTAGAGGAAGACCGAGAAAGGTATGGATGGATCAAATTTCTGAAATAGCGTTATGAATGGGATATCCAGAGTCATAGGGTCGAGTTCAAGCTATGTCTCACAGTCCACAAGGCCTTAAAGGGTACGGCACCTCCATGTCTCACTGAACTATGTCCTGCTGACGTTGCTACAAGGTGACCACTGCGCTCTGCCTCCTCTGCTGTCAACAGGGTCAAAGAACCCATAAGAGAAAATACCTCTAATTTTGCAGACAGGAGCTTTGGGATAGCTGGGCCAGTTGCCTGGAACAAGCTGCCTGTCGACCTTCGCTCTGACCAGCCCACCATCACCTTCAGAAGAGGACTTAAGAAAATGCTGTTTTCGAAGAGCCACGTCGCCCTTGAGATGGTCTGTGATCATTAAACGGCGCCACCGGAAATAAATCATCCATCATCATCATAATAAAAGGAGAGCTTGTATGAAAAAGGTTATGACTCTGGATGAAATGAAAGAAGTATGTAAGGACAGGAAGAAGTGGCGGCTAATCTGTAATGTTGATTTGTAATGTTCGTGGCTTATTCATTTGTGTTATATTTTTTGGATAGGTACCTATTCACTTTTGCCAATTTTTTTCCAACTTTTTGTTTTGCCAACTTTTGCCGGCCTTCCCTGAAACAGGAGTGACATTGGCAAAGTGAACCATTTTTTACAGTATGGGTGGTCAGCTTTATACCAACGTATAAGTCAAGGAAACTTGCGCAAAACAGTTCCATTAGATTCCCGATTGGGCTCAGGGGAAACATCATTTTATTAATTACAAAAAACGTTAATGTGATTTCAGATGTACATAGAAGATGCCCTGAACGAGCGGTGGTGGGTGGACTGTGCCATGTGCAAGTGCTTTGTGGATAATATTGTGACAGCGTTTGTCACAACTCTGCCCCCCAGCCACCTGATGCCCAACGACAATAATACTCTAGGCAAGTACACAACAACGACACTGCAGCACATATCGAGCCTTGGCCTTTGTTAAGTTGAGTCTCCTGCAGACCCTGCCCTCCAGCTTGGCACCTGCAGAAGCTGTGCTGCATCTTCCCTCACCTAAACCTTGGTCTTCCAACCTTTCCTCCTTTTGGGTGCCCATCCATCATGCACCTATGAGTTGGGCATCCTTTTTACAAGTCCAACCCATTTCAATCTCTGCAGTTTCATATGTGTGCAGATGTTGTGTGTCTGGTATGTGATGGACAGCTCATTGTTGCGTCAGATGCGCCATTGTTCTCCATCTCTCACGTGCCCACAAATTCTACGCTACATCTTCTATTCAAATGTAGAATTAATTTTTATCACACATGTGGAGGCCAGCTTTTATCACACATGTGGAGGCCAGCTTTTATCACACATGTGGAGGCCAGCTTTTATCACACATGTGGAGGCCAGCTTTTATCACACATGTGGAGGCCAGCTTTTATCACACATGTGGAGGCCAGCTTTTATCACACATGTGGAGGCCAGCTTTTATCACACATGTGGAGGCCAGCTTTTATCACACATGTGGAGGCCAGCTTTTTTCCAACCACTTATTGCAAAGTGAATGTTTTTCTCAGTTCTCAATGGAGTGGATTTAGATCAAAATGTGGTAAAAATATTAAGAAATAATCTACTGATGTAGTAATTTTTTATGATATGTTTCAGCGGAAACTTTGTAGAACTCCATTTAAAAAAAAATAAAAAATATGAAAACAACCACTGTTTAATTCTACCTTTTTTTTTAATTTGTTGATAAAACAAAGAATGAGATTGAGTGGTTTCGGCCTCTTGTTTATCTGAAAATGGCCAAAAGGCCGAAACCGGTCAAACTCACTATTTGTTTTTCAACATTTTTTTTTTTTTAATTAAACAGGGTTTTTTTTTCGTACATATTTTAAATTTTTTCATGATCTAGAATTTTGTATGGATTTAAAGAATGTTTTTGTTTATATTTCCAGGAACCCTATCCCCTTCTGGGTCTCCCCTGCTTGGTGGTAATGAAGATGACCCAGATGTTCCAGATATGGAATTTTCAGTATTTCCAAGGTATAATAATAATTGTTCCTTAACTTATAGGTTGGTATGCGGCTGACCACCCATACTGTAAAAAATGGTTCACTTTGCCAATGTCACGCCTGTTTCAGGGAAGGACGGCAAGAGTTGCAGGGCTTATGTTCATTTGAGATTGGGTTTTTATATTGTAGGTCCACATGCGGCATGTGTTAGCGCGAAATTATTCATGTCTGCTTGTGGGAATGCATTTAATATAAATCTTAAATGATATATATCTTTGCAGCTCAGATTAGATTAGATTAGAGTGATATATAGTGCCGTTTAGTGGCACTAGCCACCACAGGGATGCTGAAATGTCTTCTTCAGCGTGATTTTAATGAAACTGTTTACAAAGAAGAAAAAGAGCTTTTTCTGAAGAAGTTTATTGCAGATATAAGTGAAACGTTTCGGACCATGTCAACAGATCCTGGAAAACAAACCAACTTTATTGTCAACTTTATTCTATTCCAATTCAAACTTACATAATTATTTGTTTTGTCTTTCTTACTCATCTATATTCATTCACTAGGGTATTGCAATCAGTGCTTTATTTATAGCTTCAAAACAAATCGTTGAATGAGATGAATGAAAAAAGTGATGACTTTGTAATGAACACTTCCTTTCTATCATAACCTCCAAATGACCTGTCAGTGTCAAATGGTTTTGTATGGATGACAGCGCCAGGAGATTTGTGGTCAGAATCAGAACTACCCGTTCAAGTGACATCACATTTTTCCCCCCTTCTTTCAATGTGCAGATTCCATTGTGTTTATTATTTTTCTAGACTATCATTTGATTTGTGGCTTACATTACAGGTATACAAATAGTTATGAGGCTGTTGAGGCCATGGTCCTGGAGGCCATCAAGGAGCAGCTTGGGAGAAGGGCGGCTCCTGATTCCATCGGAAAAGGATTCCTCAAACTCTTATCGGCTACTTGTGGCTTAGCCGAGGTATAGTAAATCATTTACATCTTTCTGTGTACTTCCAAATTGTGAATTTATTTTTGTGATAGGTAACTATGTCTCTCAGCAATCTATAATCTAAGTTGCAGAGATATATTGCATGCATTCTCATAAGTAGACATATAAAATTTCACGCTTACACATGCCGCATGTGGAATTACAACATAAAAGCCAAATCTCAAATAAACATAAGCCCTGCAACTCTAGCCATTGCATGGCAAGAGCTTGTGACATCGCATGTGGACTTATAAAAAGCCAATCTTAGGTGAACATAAGTCCTGCAACTCTTGCTGACCATCCCTGTTTCAGGAAGGTCGGCAAGGTATCCATCTTGCTATTTAGATATTCATAATTTTTGATCCGAGTCTATTCTTACATTTATTCTAACCAAATTCAACTTGTAACTCTTAATTTCTTTCTTACAATATTTAATCTAATGTAAGTTGCAAAGATATGTAACATTTGGGATTCACATTATGTGCATTCTCACAAGCAGACACGTACAAGTTCACGCTTGCACATGCTGCATGTGAACCTACAACATAAAACCCCAAATCTCAAATGGGCATACACCCTGCAACTCTTGCCGTCCTTCCCTGAAACAGGGGGGACATTGTCAAAGTGAACCATTTTTTACAGCATGAGTGGTCAGCCGCATACCAACCTATAAGTCAAGGCGCTGTGATGCACTCAATAAATTACAATTTGCCGTTGAAATAGATTTGAGGCCCTAGATGTTAAGATCTGCGGGGTATTTAGTGGTTGACTTAGTCCAGCTGTACCGTCAGACACGCACTAACTTTGGGGACCGTGTTTTCCGGTTTGCGGGTCCAATGAGGTGGAACAGACTACCACCTAATGTAAGGAAGGCAAAAACTGTTGATATCTTAAAAGGAGCACTGAAGACGCATCTTTACAAAAAATCTTATCCGTGATTTGAAAGGGCTCTTGACGTGTGACACACACAAAAACGGCGCTCTTTAATTATGTGTACCTTATAAATAAATTATCCTTGTAAATATATAAACAATGAATGAGATTGCAGATAAGGATGATAGCGGCCAGCCGCCTGGAGCTGTGGCTGCACTCGGGCAAGCTGTGCAAGCCGGCGCAGGAGCTGCTGGCCCACGTGGCCATCAATATCTCGGGCTCCGGGGCGCGCGACCAGGAGGTGCTGGCGCAGCTGGTCAAGATGCGCCTCAAGAACAAGCCCATGGTCAACGCCTACCTCAGCTGCCTCAAGTAACAACACCACACTCTGTCCTTGTATCTAAACCAGGCGCGTCAAACCATTGAGTAATAACATAGAGGAGCAGAAACTAACTTACTGGATTGATACATACTGTCGACCACATTTGTCTCAGTACTATCAAATGTTGCAGTTGTTTAGTCATGCAAAACATGTTTTTACATGTCAAATTTTATGTTTTCTTTCTTTCTCCGTTTTGTGTTTTGACACCCAATTACAACACATGCCGTAATATCTTAAAATAATGCCTTTTTCCTTTAAAATTTGTCAATTTTATAGATCAAATTTTTTATACGGCATGCATCTATGTTCGGACTGCTCCAGGCATAGTACGCACACGGCAATGCTGCCACCTTTCTAAAAGCATTTTTACATTCGCCCGAGTACACATTTTTGTACTTATGGAAATGCAGCTGTTGTTCTCTTTCTTACTAATGATCATTTTCGTAAGTAGGTTGAAACAGATATATATATTGTTTATTATCGTTAAAATAATTTGTAGTCCACAGATATCATAAGTCAATGACCACCACACTCTTTTCGTGTACCTGAACCATTTCGCTTCTGAATATTCTGGCTGTATGAATACCCCCTCCCCCGTACGGAATACTTTTTCAAGCACATTTTTTACAACATTTATTGATTTCCTAACTTAATTGATTGATGACACTTCAAACTATGTGAACAGTCAAATGTATCAGTTATTCAAGAACAAAAAACACAAAGGCTGAGCACATATTTCCACTTGCAGTCTTTTGAATTCATTACACTTGACGCCTATGCGTGTCACCCGCCGTTGAGGCGCATGTCAGACACGCGGCCCAACAAACCATTGGTTTGGGAACATTAAATTTTTTTTAGAATTATACATCATGTTTATCCAGCCTGCGATAGCTAACGGCTAATTATTGTCATGGTGCACTAAACCCCTGTTCACAGGCATGTTGGTCATTTGTTTTCTTAGGCAATTCACGGTGTGTAAAGACTTAAAAAAATAAAAAATTAAATTAGGCTGATTTATTTGGTGAGCGCTGTTTTTGTATGTATCACACCTCAAGAGCCCTCTGCGAGCTTGGTCGTCGCTGAAGAAAGCGCCAATTCTCAAGCAAGACCCAGTTGTTGTAAGGCTGGATGGACCTTTTGATGACCGGTCTTTGGTAAAGGTTTATGAATTTTTCAGCCCAGCGAAGAGCAAATTTGAAAATATAAATGGTATATTCGAACCCACGACCTTCCAGTTACGAGTCCGAAGTGTTACCACCTGGACTACGGACCGGTCAACGGACTACGGTCTTGTTACCTTTCACACAATCTAGCTTGGTTTTCCCAGCGATTCTATACACTTCTAGACCGGGTAGACCAGTGGGGGGCTAACTTTCTTTATGGGGGGCCAGAAAGTGTAAGAAATTTCAGAGGAGCGCCAGAACTATAGGGAAAATGCTACTTTATACTTCTAGACTGTCAAAATATAATTATCACAGGCCATATACTATTCATATCGAAGGACCGTCGGCGGGCGTGATTAAACGCTTTCACGGGCCGTACTTTGGCCATCTCTGGGGTAGAGACTATTGAATAGTCAAAACTGGATTGTGTGAAAATGGGCTAACTCCGTTGATCACTTTTGAAATTGAGTGCATTTTTACTTTTGTATAACTTTTTGCCTGTTTTGTAAATATTAAGTGAATTTATAAGCGTACTTTTTGTATGATTTTGTATTGAGTCTAAGCTTAGTTGCTGCTATAAAGTTGCCTTGAGTCCATTTTGAAATTGTACAATATTATGTTTGCAGAGAGATGGTCGCGTCGTGTCCCGCAACATTGCGCAGCGTTGTGATGCACACAATATACAACGAGCTATCCAACATGCGCAGCCCCAACAACATGGCGGCCATTGCCTCTCTCATACAGGCGCAGCCTCAGGCCGTGCCGCAGGCCATGGCTGAGACATACCAGGTACACCTAATGATCAAGCTTATTATTATATTATAACAGCACAACAAGAAAGGGTACAATAGTTGTCAAAATAATGTTTGTCAACAGCACAAGCAGTGTGAAGATAGCACTAATTCCTAGCAAATATAAGGTTTACCAGCTGTGATTACCTGTCTAAGTGACAGCTGTGATTAAAACAAAGCCTGTGTCTACAGAGCCAAATGTATGTAACGCCCCTAGTGGTCAAATCAAGAAGCTTAAATTAGGGTTTATAAGCCAATACAAGCCAGCATAGAGCATCAGATTTTGATCAGACAGCTTCCGCTCTGCATTGTTAAGACTAACCTCAAAAAGATCATTGTGAATAATTCTCAGACGGCTTCGCTCTGCATTGTTAAGACTGACCTCTAAACGATCGTTGCGGATAATTCTGATCAGACGGCTACGCTCTGCATTGTTCAGATTGACATCTAAACGATTGTTGCGGATAATTCTGATCAGACGGCTACGCTCTGCATTGTTCAGATTGACATCTAAACGATTGTTGCGGATAATTCTGATCAGACGGCTACGCTCTGCATTTTTCAGATTGACATCTAAACGATTGTTGCGGATAATTCTGATCAGACGGCTACGCTCTGCATTGTTCAGATTGACATCTAAACGATTGTTGCGGATAATTCTGATCAGACGGCTACGCTCTGCATTGTTCAGATTGACATCTAAACGATTGTTGCGGATAATTCTGATCAGACGGCTACGCTCTGCATTGTTCAGATTGACATCTAAACGATTGTTGCGGATAATTCTGATCAGACGGCTACGCTCTGCATTGTTCAGATTGACATCTAAACGATTGTTGCGGATAATTCTGATCAGACGGCTACGCTCTGCATTGTTCAGATTGACATCTAAACGATTGTTGCGGATAATTCTGATCAGACGGCTACGCTCTGCATTGTTCAGATTGACATCTAAACGATTGTTGTGAATAATTCTGAGCACCCAAGTACACTAGCTTGACATTGTTAGGATTGAGTTCCAGAACGATTCTTGCTACCATCTAACCTCAAGACACAACTACTCTGTGAATTACTGTATGTGTATTTCTGTGCATTATAACCTATCCTTACTGACAATAGGGGAGTTTTACCTACCATTAAAACTCTTATTATGTTTCTATAGATGTCTGGAGTCCATATTATGAGAGAAACAATCACTTTTCCCCTTTTATGTGGTTTTTTAGTCTATTCCTGGGTCTTTCATTTGCACTTTTTTACACTTTAGGCACTTTCTACTCTATGGTCGCTTTTTCCCCATTTCCTGTTCCCTATTTCCAGGTTCCCCATAACCCGGTCGCAATTTTTCATAAAGCTCATAATACACCAGGTAGGGGTTACCTGGACTCCAGACATCTATAGAAACATAATAAGAGTTTTAATGGTAGGTAAAACTCCCCTATTATGTGTTCTGAGAGATGTCTGGAGTCCATATTATGAGAGATCTGTCTATTATCTCCTGGTGACCGGTGACGTCTTTATTTGATATTAACTGGTTGAAATAGGGAAAGATCTTCTGGAGCTGTATGTTTCAACATCTCTTTCTGATAGTATTTTCTGAAAGTGTTTTCCTTTTTCCAGTTGCCTCTTTCCAGTATGTTATCTATTGGATTAAGTGATGCGACCGCTGAACGTGTGCTGCCGGGAGTGGCCTCTACTCCTGCTGATTTTAGCGTGTTCTTTACCCATCCTCCTATGATTGTTCTTGCAGCTGCCTTCACTTGTACTCGGGTGCTGATGAACAGGTTATAAAGATTTTGTCCTGATCTCCTTTCGCGTGATAGTTCAATCAGCTTCCTTATCCAGAAGACTGGGTTGACGTTGTGTTCCTTGGATTCCAGAAGTCTCCGATTAGATTGTCGGTGTTTGAGGGTATCTGTTTTTGATCTAAAGAATGGAATTAACACAATTGATGTGCCTTCGTCGAGAATGTTTCCTTCTGTGATATTTAGCAAGGTCAGATCGTGTACTCTTCTTCCTGAAGATAACAGAAGTAAGATTGCCGTTCAACACGCAACTTCATAGAGAGAATCTGATCGAGGAGTGTTCCTGACTAGCCAGTCTCTCACTATCTGCCGATTCCACACAGGGGACTTAGGAGGGTTGATCTTTACCATTGCTAGTGCTTTTAATGCTTTTAAATTTAATTTCACTAGGAAATCTGAGCTGAGATTATTTTCCATCATTGCGTTGCAGAAGGTTACGATGGCTGACTTGTGTACCAGCATAGTCCTGTATGATAGTTTTTCGTTAATGAACAGTTGCGCTAGATACCTTGCCAATTGATTAGGAGATGGTGTGTTGGGATGGGTATTATTCGCCAGTATCCAGCGGCACCATCTTTGCCAAGCAGGTTTATATGTGTTGAGTGGGGAAGCTCGCCATCCTGACAGGAACAGTCTTTTCTCTTACGCGTTCCAGGAATTTAAGATACTGTCCCCAGTCCCAATTTTCCACACTTCCATTTCCAGATCCTGAATCCTGGGTGGTGGATTGCCTGTTGATGTGTTGATTAGTACTGACACCAGGTTCGGTATTTGCATCGGAGGTACGAGTGATCGACGAATTAAGTCTGGACGCCAGAAGACCCTCTGCCACCTCGGGACCACGAGTAGGTAAGTTCCGGTCGCCCCGTTTAGGTGCCTCAGGATCCTCGGTATAAGGTTTGGCGGAGGAAATATCCGACCCACATTGTAGAGCCAGTGCCGACTGAAGGCGTTTTGAAAGATTGCGCATGAGTCTGTGGAGTCTCTGGACACGTAAGTTGAACTCATGTGTGCCATGGTGGATGCGAACAGGTCTATATCTGGTACTCCGAAATGATTGAAAATGGCCTTCGTTGCTGTTGGTAAGAGATGCCACTCTGGAGGGGATCTTCCTCTTGATAGGTGATCCGCGTCTCCGTATCTTCCCGGTAGGTACTGCGCTGTTAGCGAGATTTCCCATTGGTCTGCCAGAGTCAACAGATCTCGAGTAAGATTTAGGAGTGTTTTGGATCTGGTGCCCCCTTCCTTGCGGATGTAGGCGACTACTGTCGTGTTGTCTGATTGTACCAGAATTTCGGAGCCGGAAAGGTCGTGCGCTGTGCGTTGCAGGGTTGCAAAAACAGCGAACAACTCTTTTCGGTTGGAGTGCTACTTCTTTTGTTGAACGGTCCACTGTCCTGACAGCATCAAGTCGTCCAGAGTTGCTCCCCAAGCTAAGTCTGACGCATCTGTTGTCAAGAAATGTCCGAAGGTTTCCCTGTGGATGGAACTTGATTCGTTTGCATTCCCTATCCACCACTCTATTTCTTGTAAGCTGTCCTCGGTCATTTGTATGGACCCTCTTGGTGACAGGTGCTTCAGTGGCTTGCTCGCTATCTGCAATTGTCTGCAGTGGAGGTGACCATGAAGCTGGCAAAGTTTAGTCTTCCTAGGAGACTTTCCGCCAGTTTTAAGGACCATTTTCGAGAAGTCAGTATTGCTCGAAGTGAGTGGCACAATGCCTCTTGCTTCCGGTAAGAAAGACCTACTTGGTGACAGGTGCTTCAGTGGCCTGCTCGCTATCTGCAATTGTCTGCAGTGGAGGCGACCATGAAGCTGGCAAAGTTTAGTCTTCCTAGGAGACTTTCCGCCAGTTTTAAGGACCATTTTCGAGAAGTCAGTATTGCTCGAAGTGAGTGGCACAATGCCTCTTGCTTCCGGTAAGAAAGACCTACTTGGTGACAGGTGCTTCAGTGGCCTGCTCGCTATCTGCAATTGTCTGCAGTGGAGGCGACCATGAAGCTGGCAAAGTTTAGTCTTCCTGGGAGACTTTCCGCCAGTTTTAAGGACCATTTTCGAGAAGTCAGTATTGCTCGAAGTGAGTGGCACAATGCCTCTTGCTTCCGGTAAGAAAGGAATTTGCAATTGTTGTGCGTGTCCCAAACGATTCCCAAGTACTCTAATTGTTGAGTGGGGAAGAGCACTGACTTCTGGAGATTTACATACCACCCCAGAGATTGTAGGATATCTACTGCTAGATGCGATTGCCGACAAAGATCGTCCTTGGATTGGCTCGCAAGGAGGAAGTCGTCGAGATAAACGATTGTCCGAATACCTCGTCGCCTCAGTAGTTGGGCTACCCAATTTGTAAGGGTTGCAAACATTCTGGGGGCAGATGAAAGGCCAAAGGGCAGACTTGTCATCTGAAGTAATTCTCCTCGATAGACCAGTCGCAAAAATCTCCAATGTTTCTGTGCACTTGGGAGATGAAAGAAGGCTTGCGATAGGTCTATTTTCGACAACCAATTGTTTGGCTGCAGAAACTCTGGCACTTTGTAGTGGCTATGAGTTTGAACGGAACCGGGTCCAGGAAGAAGTTTAACGATTTCAGGTTGAAAATCATTCTCGAGGAACGGTCCGATTTGGGTGTTAGGAACATTTTTGATAAGAAGCTGGGAGATGACTCCGCGGCCTCTATAACGCCGAATTCGGTCATTTCCTTTATTTGAGAGTCCATTTCGGGTGAAGGACTCGTCTGGTATAGCATTAAGGTCTTTTTGTGTGGTAATATCAGAGGGGGAATTGAGATGAAAGGTATTCTTACTCCGATTATCATCTTCAGGATGTGGTTTGGTGCTCCGAGTGACGTCCAAACCTGTAGGGAGGACTTCAAGCATCCTCTGCGAAATGGTTTCTTGTCATTTTCGTGGATGCCTCCTTCTGTCTCCTTTGAGATTTCCTGACCGTGTGTTATTCCCTGCCCTTTTTCCTCTTGAAGAGAAATTTGGAGCGTCTCTAAGGCCTCGATTGCTTTCCGCAGTGGGTCGTTGCTGCCCTCTAAAAAACTGATTCCTTTTCTGTACTGGAACGTGCGGTTTCGATGAGGTGCTGGGTTGAGGGCACTGGGTCTTCACTGACAATTTGTCGGTGGTCCCCACTCTAGAGAAAAAAGACGTGAGACTGTCTTTGCCAAACAAGTGTTCGGTACTCGGCGGGAATTTGTTTAACCCCTCTCACATGCTCTTCCTTAACATGCCCTAGCACAGCTTTCCTGCGGAACAGGAGGGCCTCTGTCCGCCTCCCCCATACCGTCTGGAGGATGTCTTCCGAGACTTTCTGGTATGGCGAGTCCAGAGCGAACAGCGTTTTGACCTTTTCGAAAAGGGCTTTCCTCGCCAAGGTCGTGTCGCTCCGGGCTCCCCAGTTGACCAAGGTCTGAAGCCCAGACTGGAACTCCTCTTTCTGGATGAGGAGGGCGTGGGACATGGCTGCAAACGACCGCTCGCCTGAATAGGGGAGCTTACGTCGCACTGGCGAAGTTCATCGTTCACTGCCAGATCGACGAACGCCGGTTCTGCCAGGCACTTTTTCTGTACCTCGGCGTACCTTACTCCGGCCCAGTTTTCACTGTCGAAGTGCTGGAGCCTTTGGAGCGCTTCGACCCTGTTGCTCTTGGCCTTGGGGTGAGCTGGTTCTTCCACCGTTGTGGCGGCTTCCTGGAAGCTCAGCAGTAGCTCTTCCTGGGCCTCCTCATTCTCTTCCAGTCCCGAAGGTTGTTAGAGGAAGTTGCTGGAAGAGTTTCCTGCCGCCGATTCAACGAGATTTCCCATAGAACTGGCGGGCCAGTCACCGAAAACTGCGTTCGTCAGCATCACGATGTGGGAAACCAGATAATCTATCCTTGGGTCCAAGACAACCCTCAGCTGTTTCTGACGCCGCGGCGGTGAACCTGATTCCGAAGTGTCGTATCCGCGTTTTAGTGACGCATCACCTGAATCCTGTGAGATTTCGTCGAGAGGTTGCCCTTTATTGTTATCACAACTCATAACATTGATTTTGATGTTATATAAAGTAAAAACTCCGTTAAAATAACGAAAAACGTTTTTCGTAAATATGACAGCGTGGCATAACCAACAAAAATACGTATGCGAACTTTTAACCACCACAATATCACCTGTTTTAGTTTTTAATTGTTCACAAGGACACAAGATGGTAAAATAACACTCTTTTAAATGTTTTTGCCCAGGAATATTGTCAATTCACTCAAATTTTCGAAGGTAAAATCAACTGACATGTGACCACAAGGGGAAAATGACGCTTTATGAAAAATTGCGACCGGGTTATGGGGAACCTGGAAATAGGGAACAGGAAATGGGGAAAAAGCGACCATAGAGTAGAAAGTGCCTAAAGTGTAAAAAAGTGCAAATGAAAGACCCAGGAATAGACTAAAAAACCACATAAAAGGGGAAAAGTGATTGTTTCTCTCATAATATGGACTCCAGACATCTCTCAGAACACATAATAAACAATTTTGAATCGAAACCGCTTAACACAAACATTTTATTGTCTTTACGTATTGCCTACAATAATAATATTATTTTGATGGGTATTTTGTGAATCGCACCTTAAGAGCCGTCTGCGAGCTTGGTCGTCGCTGTAGAAAGTGTCAATTCTCAAGCAAGACCCAGTTGCTGTAAGGCTAAATGGACCTTTAGGGACGGGTCTTTGGTAAACGTATATAAATTTTCACCCAGCAAAGAGCATATTTGAAAATATAAATGGTATATTATTTTGTGCTCTGCCGGGATTCGAACCCATAACCTTCCATTTACGAGTCAGAAGTGTTAACCATTAAACTACGGACCAGTTGATGTATGAAAGTGAAGCATGGACAGTGAATGATAGCGAAATGAGTAAAGTATGCGTGATGGAAATGAAGCATTTGAGAATCATGACAGGAAAAACCCTGAAGGATATTATATTTTTTAGTGTTGATCTGTTAACACATATCCTGAAGGATATAGTTAGGAATGAATGAGTAAAGAAAGAATCAAGTTGAAAGAGGATGTTGATAGTGTTTTATCCAAGTCCAGTTCTTAAAACAAGAAAATATATGAAAGTGTTGTCAATAACAGTCTATATTTTCTGGTGGTAAGCATTTTCTGATACAAATCTATCGCAATACCTTTCCAGGAGCTGCTGATGCGTCCAGAAGAATACTTGCGTCCCCTGCGAGCTTTAACCCGCGAGGCCGTACGAGCAGGGCGAGCAGAGGTGGTGCAGGCATTACGGCCCCTCTGTCGCGGGCTGCTGGGGGCCCCGGCCAAGGAGCCCCCACCCGAGTGCCGGGAGAGGATGTTCCACGCTGTGGCTGATCTAGTGGCGCTGTGTATCCTGCTCACAGCCATGCATGCCAAGCATCATCCCGAGTTCAGGATGCAGGTAATAGAGATTCTTCATCTTCGTCAATGGTGCTACTGCCAACTCCAGCCCTGACTTCCTTTAACTTCTACCCCCCAAGTCCACATGACTTCTGACATTGTTCTGGAATTTGCAACTTACAGAAGTCTAGCTGCATCCCTGACCTCTTCATGTCTCCATAATAAAAAAAAATGACAACAAATAGAGGTTAGTCATCTATTAACCGCCCTATGCATATGAACGTACGCGATATGCAAACCTTCAGTGTACTATTCTGCTACATTCCGTATTGCGTACACGCTTGAGAAACAATAATATATTTGAAAACTACAAACCGCCTCGCGAGTTCCAAAATCACGTCATTACAAGTATAGACAAGTTAGTTCCTCAAGGGCAGGCTAAGCGTTCGGTTGTTTGTTTGACGTTTCGTATTTTTTCATACATACGCTTTAAAAGTCAGGGGTACGTACATTGTGGTTTAGATTCCTGATAATTCTTTTGCCTATTTCTCGGAAAGTAACCTGAAGGTAGGGGGTTAAGATGATTTATTTGGTGAGTGCTGTTTTTGTGTCAGTCACATCTCTAGAGCCCTCGAACTTGGGTCATCACTATACAAAGCGCCGATTCTCAAGCAAGACCTAGTCGCTGTAAGGCTGGATGAACCTTTGAATGCCGTTCTTTGGTAAAGGTAGATTGTTGTATATGTGGAGGCTATCCCTAGTGAAAAGAAGAATTAAAGTTCCATTTATTGTTTGTAATATATCTAAAAAAGCAATGCTGTATTCTGCCGACGTGTCATCCTAATATGTCTAAAACATAATAAGAGGAATGTGTTGTTATGTTTCCTACAGATCTCATCAATTCAGTGTGACGGAGTGTGGTGGCTGCATGAGTCAGCCATGGACATCTACAGACCGCAGCAACCCGAGTTCTCTCTGGCACTCAACAAGGTACTTATAACCACACACAACTCATTCACAAAACCTCATCATCATGAGATCGACAGCCCTGGGTGGGTCTTGGCTGAATACAGGATTCTCCTCCACTCTCGCCTGTCCATCGCCTTTGCTCTCCAGCTACGTATGTCTTCCTTGGCTGCATCTGTGTTGACACCTCCTATCATTGCATTTTTGTAGTACAAAACACATACTTTTCATTACAAATCATTGGTAGGTCATACATAAAGGCTTAAAAAAAATATAATACCAATGTGGGTCACTTGTGCTCAATTGGACCATAAGAATATTTCAAAAGCTTCAAAAAGTCAACATATTTTTGATCAGTTACCATATTCAAGCGTACCATCCTTAGCAGTTTCAGATCGTAATCAGTTTTTGGTGATTTTGCCTGCGACATTCTTAAAGTGATCAACGAAATTGAATAGCACAATATTGAGCACGTTGCGCTGATTGAGTACCCTAAAGGTGTCTATCTACTCAGTGCGAGTGTGTGATTGTGAGTGTTAATAAACATCAGACTCTACGTTACAAAGAAATAAAATATATTATTATTGTAAACAGTGCTTTGCCAAAACTATTCTAACTTTGTGATAGACATCTGTCATTGGAGCATTGGAGATCTTATGTTTTTGGATCATGTGTTGTCTTGTATAAATTCTTTTCAGTGTTCTGTTGATGTCTTTACAAATAATTAAATATATCGCCATACACTAATAGACTTCCAACCCGGCACGGATAGAAAAAACCATAAACAAACTGGGTAGTATGCATCTAGTGTAAATTGGGCGTTAGTAACCGCGCAGAAGGAGTATGAGACTGTAGGAGGAAGGCGTTGGACTAGCAGCGGTGGCTGCGGTCAAGACTCACCCCTGGGTTGTTGTTCTATTGATGAAAATGAAGAACGATCAGTGGTAAACTTGGAGTAAATGGAAACTTGAATACAGTGGTACCTCGAGATACGAATATGGAATAACACTTGCCTAACTTATAAACAAAGGTCCAAGGAAGAAACAAACCTCCTTGGACCTTTTTTTGAATCCGGCGAAAAAAGCCAGACCAGTGAAGAGAAAAGCAGTGACTAAAATGAAGTATACAGTACCATTTAAGCTGTGTGCAAGTTGCATTGAAGTAGCCAACATGTAGCTTTATAACAACCAGTTTTTTTGCTTTACATTCTCTTTTATTATGTTTTTGTACAATATTTGTCATAAATAAATACATTTTTCTTATTAAAAAACATGTAGCAAAAGCAATTGGGGGAGCATTTTTGGGACTGGAACGGATTAATGGCGGGCGTTTCAATAATTTCAATGGGGAAAATTGCTTTAAGATACGAGCAAGGTTAGGGAACGAATTAAACTCGTATCTCAAGGTACCTCACTGTAGATCCATTTTATATATTGTTGTTTTTTTTTGCAGATAATGT